>JACCGJ010002980.1:0-22273 GCA_013407085.1 Atriophallophorus winterbourni | reverse complement strand
CACACCAGATTTTAGTCGTAGTTTCGGTAATATTGTATTCAACCCTTGTTCTCAGTTATTTTCCCTTTAAAAGGTTGAAACCTGTAAATTGCTACTGCTGTATTGCATTTTATTACGTGTAATCTTATGATAACTTCGAAGTTCTCCTTTATTTCTATATGGATCGCTGTTGTTATGAATGTGTTGTTAAATGATCTGATTAGTTTTGAATAGGAAAAGACGAAGGCTTGAGAATTAAGCTTTATTCGTCTACCAAATGTGACATGCAAGCTGAAATAGAAATCTATGTGAATATGACAACAATTAAACCGGCATAGTAAAAATTCATCACAGCGTCATCGTCATCATAGTTGTTTTGGTCTACATCTATTTTGCAGTCTCTGTGCGGCACTTTTCCTGGATCAGGCTTGTGCTTTCACATCACATCTATTTTGCAATGATTTTTATCTCTTTAGTTATTCCTTAGCTTTTATTAAATCCCGTTTACTTTCAGATGATTTCAGAAAAAGAAATTATTGATAACGCTGATGATTACACTGCTGTTGACCTTTCATCAAAGTCGAGTACTAATGATAATAGAGAATTAAAAGAAATTTCGGAAAACGATACGTCACAGAAAATTGGTCTGTTGCCTCCAGCCATGTCGTGTACCGAACAAAAACCGTTAATGATAAAACCTCATTATTCATGTGAGCTTTGTCGTATCTCCTTCACATCACTCGTTTCGTTACGCCAACACGAAACTGGCAAACGGCATCGGATAGCTTTCGCACTTCGAAATTACAATTCATCCTGTGTTTCACCTGCACCCAATTCCGAGGATGACAACGTCAGCAGCACTCGAGCTTCGCCGACAAATTCATCATTAACTACAGACGAGTACCAACCTCCTACCAAACAGATCAAGCCTTCTCGTGAATCGCTGACTTGTGGAACGTGCAATGTTAATTTCACCCGCGAACTAGATTTGATCGTTCATCAGAATGGAAAGAAACATCAAATGGCTGTTTTATTGGGAGGCCCTCAGACGGCCAATTCCGTTAGAAAGTGCTTACCCAAACCTACGAAAAACAATATTGTTCCTCGTCCGTCACGTGCAACTAATGAATGCACAGAATTAACAAAACACGTCTCAATAGAATCCGTTTCTTCTCGGCATGATCTTTCCTATAACTCCGATCTATCCTCTGGGTTTTCTATACGTTCTGTGTTGAAACAGCTTTGTTTGAACCAAATTGTTTCCCTCATGTCAGACACTGCAGCTCCCGGGATCGATTTAAAGCCCAATTTGGCGACGCTCGAGGAATTGTGTTCTAAAGCGTGTGTTTCCAATCCATCGAACTGCACAACGAATCATTCACCTGATTTAACAAAGAGTTTTTTACTCTTGTGTTGGTGCCAGCAATTAGCTATGCTTGATCGATAGATGCGAAACTTGGAAAAACCGATAGATTGTATTTCGTCTGTTTTCCAGATTACCTTTCAATCTTTGTTAAATTAAATGTAACGTAAAAGGCGATACCTTCTCTCAGGTGGAAGATTCTCAGACCTTGATTTTGTATTTTGTAAATTAAGTCACAACGATAAACGTTTTTGAGGCAGCTGCGTTTTTATTCTTCCATAAAATGTAAATCCTCTGGACCATGGAGTGAGTAGATTTTGTGACACTTTTCAATCGATATTGCGGCATCTAACTTTACGCTCGGATAATCACGGTTCACCATCTAGCTTCAAAACCTCTAGCAATTCAGTCGTATGTACGTTTGGTATAACTTTCTATCTTCTGATAGACGAATCCGGGCCATGACGTGGCGCGTTGGGATCAAGAAACACTGTAGCGCTAGGCTCAGTTGGGCGTATTCGTTTGCCTGGGTGGGGTCCAAAAGCTCCACCTAATAGTTGGCTACACCTTACGCGATGTGGCTACAAACCGAAGTCAGTGGCGTTAGTGTATTTTGTTGTATGTCATGATTTTTTTATCCGGTATAAATTATAATGGATAAAAAAAATATCACAAAACCGCATGCAGTGAAACTATAAAAGAATCTGCGTTTTGCTTATTTGCTTCTACATATTACGCTTACCCGCTTTCTTTTTTACGCGCTGGCTTATCAGCTTTTCCTGCTTAATTTGCACTTTGTCTGGCTCCAGACGTATATTTCATGATGATGATGTGCTGTGGTTTAGCTTTTACCGTGTAAATATGCATGAGAATCACGAACTAATACTTTCTAACATTATTGCATGTCTTTTGGTGTCTGCGCATGCGTCCGTGATTTCAGTTACAAAAACACTGGTGTACACCCTGTAGTATGTTTGTTTGTACACGTTATTGTACCCCTTTCCGTTTGCACTAATTGTAGATGATTGAAGACCTTGCGTGATATGGCTACAGAGCGAAGTCAGGGGCACCAATGTAGTTTATTATATGTGTCACAGTTTTGGTGTTCAACTTGTGTTCGCCGAGCTTGCGTATTTGTTTTTGGACGTTTCGTCATCAGGCTAGATGACTTCATCAGCAAAACTTCTTTCGAAGCGTCTTGTAGTTGGAATTCGTTGGTTATTATACTGTTTGCCTGTCCGTTCACGGTCACTCCCGTGGATTGGTCGAGTTCATGTTATGCCTTCTCCGTGAGCGGTTTCTCATTGGTCCGTATGTTGCAGCCAGTTGGAGATGCTGGTTAATTGAATTTGTTGTTGAGTGCCACGCTTCCAGGAATTCTCGCGACGGTCGCTCGTTTCCACTGGCTAATATTCTTGTGCGGTCCCAGTCGAACTGATACCCGAATTGATCAATATGTATTGAAATCATTGAATTCCTGTCATGCCTGCGTACGGCCAACTGGTGTTCATGTAGTCTTGTGCTGAGTTTGCGACCTGTTTGTCCGACGTAGTTCTTTTTTACAGTCTCTGCACGAAATCTTGTAGACGATATTCGACTGTTCTTCTTTTGCGACTTTGTCCTTCGTGTTGTTGTAGTGGTTGCGGAGTGTTGATGCTGGTTTATGTGCGATGTCGATTCCAAGTGGCCGAAGTACCCGAGCTGCGATTTCGGAGATATGTTGGATATAGTGCAGAGTGCGTCTGCTTCTGTTTTCTTCTGGGTTTCTTTGTTGTGGGCGGTTGAACCTGTTGCGTAGTATGAAGCTTCTTGGATATCCATTTTTCTGGAACACTTTGAACAGATATTCTTCTTCTTTTCTTCTCAGTTCATCTGTACTGCAGTGGGTTGCCGCTCTTTTAAATAGGGTTCTGACGCAACTGCGTTTGTGAGCGTTCGGGTGCTTGCTGTGAAAGTTCAGTATTTGATCCGTGTGTGTGGTTTTCCGGTAGACGCAGGTCTCCAAGGTTCCTTCGCTTGTGCGCTTCACTTGAACATCCAGAAATGGTAAACAGCCGTCAACTTCAGTTTTCTTTGTAAATTGGATTCCAGTAAATACACAATTGAGCAGTCGGTGCGATTCACCCAGTTCTGTTCTTTTGATAATCACGAAGGTGTCGTCCACGTAGCGGATCCATAGTTTTGGTCGGATTATTGGCAGGGCAATTCGTTCCAAACGTTGCATAACTGCCTCAGCAACTAAGCTGGAAATCGGTGATCCCATTGGCGTTCCTCGAATTTGTTCATATATCTTTCCATTGAACTTGAAGTGCGTTTGAAGACACAGCTCGATCAGTTCCATCAGACTTTCGTGTGTCAATCGATTTCCATTATGTTCCGTTCCTTTTTCATTGAGTAGAGATGATATAGTTTGCTTGGTGAGTGTTCTGTCGATTGACGTGAATAGTGCCGTCACGTCACAGTTTTTTCTATCCTAAATCATCACGCGTTTGCCTATCTGCTTTACCTGCTTGATGTTGCTTAGCAATTTGCCTGGGTCCCGACCTGTTTTTAATGATTATGATAATGACTGTAGTAGAGACAAATATATCATAGCCTTGCACTGTCATGTTAATTATGTTCAACGCAGCCGAACTAGACGGCATATCTTCGTGTTCTTTGATGTACCCTGATTATGGCTCGTCTACTGAATTTTCAGTCATTTAATTTTGCTCACCTGAGCAAACCGGTTTCTTCGTCAATGGTTTTTCCGAATAAAATAATGTTTTTAAGGTTCCACCAATCACTTGCATAGATAACTCGTGTTTGCATTTAATGTCTCAGTTTTATATTTAGCTAAGAAATCGTCGTAGTTTGACGCTATGCTTGTCAAGTCCGTGGTTTTTCGGGACAGTTACTTGAACGCAAACAAACGCTTGTTATTATATCGCATTCTGTTTGCGCAGATCACTCTTCCTTTTTCTGGTGTTATACTCACCAAACGGCTAGTAATAAACGTGTTTTAGCTTGCCGTATCTTTCAGGTAGCCCGTTTATCTTTCATATCGAATTGCACAGCGTAAAACATCCTAAATAATAAATGAATTAGAGCATCAATTTTGAAAAATCAACTACTCATGAGTAGGCTTTTTAGTGCTTGTATGTGAATGAACGAATGAGGTCTTTTACGAATTGTCCCTGTATAATGTTACTCTATGTCCAACTTAAAGTAACGTTGATGAACCATTGCATCCATTTACTCGGCAAATACTTGTGTTTGGTTATGGCTTTATAAAACAACTTATTCAGACCAATATTTACAAGAATAATTAATGTTCTAGTAATTGCTCCAAATTTCAAAAGAGGATAGCCTGGTTCCTGTGAAAATCGTTGCTGTATCTGTGTCTTTTTAGTAGCTCCCAAAATACTGACCTCCATTCTGCCTCGTCGTTTGCTTGCCACACAAGAAGAGCACATCCGTGATGAACATGTATGTATGTATGAAAGCATAAGCCTGATCCAGGCAAAGTGCCGCATAGTCAGAAACTGTTGAACATACTAGGTTTCGTGTCCTTTGAAGTTGTATCGATCATATATTTGCCTTCGTCAGTTAGTCGAGCAACGCCACGCGTTTCGTACAACAGTTTTTGTGTGATTCATTGACATCCGAGCGGCATTCAATTCTATTGATCGAGAAATCTGTGGAAGTGTCTGCTGAGGCATGAAGTGCCCGAAATGTATGCTTTGATCTTGGAGGAATTGTATTGGTAAAACTAGGCAGATTACGGCGTGTGGTTGTCATCCTCACTCATCATCTTCAGCGTTACTATACTCTCCAGCCGTTAGTTTCTGACTTCGCGATCTTCATTATTCTTAGGAAAGCTTTAACTAGTCTGATGGGCGCCGAAGCTGAACTTTTACAGGGTGAGAGGGCTGCTGATTTATAGTACGCGGTTGACTGCTATTCTGGGAAAGACTTTCATATAATACAATGTTAGGAGGCACTGCTCCTAATTAATAAAACAACCCGGATCGAATTGGACGTTGATTAATGTTTACAATCATTATCTACATATTGTAGACCGACATTCTAGAAACATCGATTTTATGCGTTATAAAAGTAGTGCTCACTCTATTGTAATTGATCTTGCGATTCGATCGTTTGACTTTTCGCCATTCTTCGTTGGTGGACAGTGGATTTTGGGATGGACTTGGTTGAGAGTCATCTTTAACAAAAAACACAGGACAGCTTTACACTTGAAGCTTCAAAGTATGGCATGTGCTTTGCACCTAACGAGACTAAACTACCCAGGACGAGCGGCTCTTTTCCAAATCTAACTGGTCGATATCTTTGTTTACCTCAGCAGTTTTATCTCTGCTGGCGGTTGTCGGAGACGAGATCTCACAGCATATACACAAAATGGGTGTAGAGTTGGCTAAACTTCGCCATTTATGGCATCTACTCGATATTTCACTTCATGCTAAGGGTTGAGTGCCCAACGCTTTTCCATGGTTGCGAAACCTATCCGAACGAAAGGTGTCCATCAGCTTTATTTTTATCGTCACTCATTACCTGCATTGTATTGCTCGCATCCACTGACATAATTGTATAATTAATATAGTTGTCTGCAACTTGGTGTTAGCACCAAGAGGCCACGGGCTAAGATAAATTCTGGTGCTATCTCATTATCGATATTTTGTAACATTTTATGAATGCCTTATAACCACCTAGCTACCACGTTCTATTCGTAGTGCTTGGTAAAGCGTCGAAGAAAGACCCAGGTGTCTAGTGCATGACTTGGTGCGCTTTCATGAAAAAGCCTGCTACGGCGTTATGCCCAGTGCGGCATATCTGTTCGTCTGAATGAGATATAGCTGCAAACCAAAATCATTGTCGCCAATATGTAAACAAATTCGGATATTATTGTATCATTTAAAAAAAATAATTACAAAATCCAATTCGAAATAGAGTTCTTACATTGAATCACGATTTGCAGATAAAACCACAGAGTGATTTGTGTTATAACGTTCTAATGGTTATAAAATAACCGTTTCGTTATTGACGTTGATTTTTACGCGTTTTATTGCATGAGTCTATATCACACTGTAGCTCGTTTATCGAATCTTCTTTAACGTTGGGTTGAACGCGGAAATTTCAATCTAATCGATTTTTAAATTCCCTCAACAGATGCTGGATTCACAAACTTCGTACCACGCTTGATCGTTTGATTTTACTAGGGAACGGCAATTAAAATTCATCGTACAATTTGTTCTACGGTAGGCATGACTTTTTTCTACCATTTGCGAAACACTTTACAACATCAATTGTGAATCACCACTGGCAGTATGCTTCATTATCTACTTACGGGATCATCATTCGCTGGCCAAAAGTATGACTGGGTCTGTTTTCAATTGGAGCCGGTGTGCTTGTCCTGTTTATCTGTTAAAACATGGATTCGCTTCTTCTCGCATCAACGTGCATAATTTATAAAGGTTACCGTACCTTGCCATTGATTTTTCTATTTTATTTTGTAAATCTATAATACTCGTAGACAAAACATTCCCTTTTCCGTCTATGTACGAGTCCGCCGGCGTAGTTGTTGAGGTTGCGCTGCGAAGAAATTCAGTTGCTCCACCTTGAGTGTGTTGTTTGAAATTCATTGTCCATACCCACGATAGGTGACATTTTTTGCCGTTGATAGATAACACAATATATCAACTATATATGAAACGGATATATTCTATTTATGTCGGTTTGTCCGATCCCATGGCTTAAGTAAATGCTCAGAGGACTCCCAATATTGTGTGCAACGTAAAACGAATATTTTAAACGTTTAATTGCACTTACCTGTTACTTAGACGTGATCTTCTCGATTGTTCAAAACAATCGTGTCCCAATTTCGCTTCAATGTTTAAGCGGCCTGTGGATTTCACCGCCGTTTCATGTGGGTTTTGTTATCACCAATTTCACAACCTGGGATCTGTCCCAACTGATTACGCCAAAACAGCACTTAGTTGGCATGTGATCGATTCCATACATACATTTGAACCAAGTAACGAGCACGTGATGTCTAACGGGTTACACTTTTGTGCGAAATGTGAGAGCGATCGTGTCGAAATTGTTTGATCGTCATGGTTTAAATGTCAGCATTCCGTCCCGATTCTGTGTAGCCTCTTGTAATAAAAGTGTCGGAAAATGAACTTGGTAACTGCACAACCCAGAAATCTTTGAATTTTAACATTATATAGTAAATGTTTACCATTAGAATCAGTTCACAGTATTATTCCCATTGCACAAACAGATGAAAATATATCGAAATGAATGTGGAATTAATGGTCTCGAAAGCTAAAGAATCTAGAACACTGTAGGCACATACACTAGAATGACGGGCCTACACGTTGACTTAAACATTTTGTCACTCAAGATTTCTGGACAAGTAAGGCGACTTCACAAGGACAGCTTTCTTACTGGCTATTTCCAGCCCTCAACATTCGAAATATTCCATGGGCATGCTCATGGAACGTGCTCATGCATTTGCAAGAAACAATAGATTTTTTTCTTATAGACGGTTTTGCGGGTTTCTTCCCCTCAACATTCCACAATGTGTGCCAAAAAAGTTTAAAAAATGGTGTACAGGACTTGCCTTAATCCCGTGTACATGAGCGTATAACAACGCCACACCAATGGGCTCCGTTTTACTCAACTTCATTTTAATGAGTTTACTTTCGTTTTTGACTGTTTTTCTCCACGTCTGTTTGGGTCTCGATATTTTTCTTTTAACGATTGGGATACAGTCCAATACATGTCTTATGACGCTGTCGACTGGTTTGGGGAGCACGTGGCCTTTACAATCCAATTTTGTAAAACCACTCCTTCTGTCCTGCTCTACTTCCATGTTCCGCTCAGTCGTTTTGAACTAAGGTGCTTTTCACAAGGCTGAACTGGACAACCTCATAATCTTCTTTCCTTTTAAATCGAGAATGCACCCACACAATGCAGAGTACACTTCTCACGACCACATACATACATACAAAAATTAGCCTTTGCGTTCTGAGTTGGTTCACACTCTCGTCTCTCAGCCTTCGTGGATATCGTGGACAGTCATTTTCTAACTTTTTATATAACAAGAACACCGTCAAATACCTACAAATACAAATTCAACAGACCTACTATTTGGGGACTTTTACCCTAACTGGTTTATCATTATTTGGTTCATGTCTGCATGCGCATGAAAATTGCACATACCGGGTAAATTCCTGATAAGACAATCACCAATTACCATTAAAAATTTGTATAAATAAATCCATTCTTGAAGTTGCTGAACATTTTTCTAAAATAACAGGCACATAAACAATCTCACTGCCACACTTTTAAGAAACACAACGCTTTAAGATTTCGAATGGTGTATCTATTATATCTATCTTATCACTTTTTTGTTTTTGTTTCACAAAAAAGCATTTTTATTTAACAATGTTTGGTATAGCTTCTCTAGCTCCCATATTTGAGAACAGTGCCACATAAAGACTTCTATGAGATTCCGACTTCGCGGTCATTTATCTAGTATTTTGTGTTTTTAATAAAAAACATTGTCTTGACCCCAAAATTATAATATGTCAACATGCCTAATAAACTTGGAGTAGTATCAATTCTTTTACAGTTTCACAATGCTAAGCATAACAGAGCCACTCCAAACTTTTGCTGTCATTAATTTCTCTTTTATCGCGTCTCAGAATTTTACAGATTTAGTGAAACGTTCGTAAGCATCTCTCATTTACCAGAAATAATCAATAAAAACAAGCACCCGTTTTGTTGATTTTCACAACAAACATTGTATCGATCCCACTACTGCGTCATCGGGACGAGAAACGCAATGCAGTCGCATTTTGCTAGCCCGAATCGGTCGGGGCATTTATTTTTATCTCCCAATTATTCCTTTCGCAGCACAGCACACGTAGTGGTGCGTGCAACACAGTGAACAAGGTCACATACAAATTCCTTACTTTCATCAAATCTGATTGGCCAAAATTTGATGTGCACCAAACGCCAATCTACCCAATGCGCAGCTACCTATACGTGACCGGGATACTTTAAGCAAACTAACGTTTTACCATAACCACAAAGACTAGATCGTTTCAGCCTTTGGTCGTTGTTCCGCGAAATGGCATTGGAACCGGTTGTTATCAGTCTTCGACGTCCTACTTCTGACAAATCCTGGGGATTTGTACTCGAAGGTGGAGCTGATCAAGGGTTACCTGTTTTCGTGCATAAAGTGGGTATTATAACATTTTGACTCATTTTTCATCCTTATTTCATACACGTATTTAAAAATGAAATAAGTAGTTTTGGTTCTATCTTAACAAGTCAATCATGGTCGAATTAAGCTTTTATGTGCAACGTTTCATTGACCAGATCTCTTATGTGGAACAAACAGAAACAGAAAATATGATCTTGTAGTGCGACTATGCTAACTACGATTGTTTTCTGATTGTGTGTGGTTTAGCCACTTTAAATAATTTATAATTGTTTGATTAAATTTGGAAGTATGATTAACCGTATGAGAACGGTTCAAATTTTAGTATTAATTGCCAACTTCGGAAAAACCTCGGTTTCGCACGTTAGAAAATTAAGTTAACTTGATTTGAAATCATCTATTGTATGTTTTTACCATATTGACTTGCAACGGCTTGGATCCACTGTAAATTTGTGATAATTTCTCTTGCCAGATGTAGAGATTATATCTGTCAACATCAAACATGTGTATTAGTAATGAGCGACGTTTAACTGTGGTGTTCTTTTGATGAAGTTTGACAAATAAATACACCAATAATACTGATTTTGTGAACTTTATTTGAAATAACTCGGTTATTAATTCAATTCAATTTAATGGTCTAAAAAGCATATAGCTTTAGAAAACCACAGAATAATATGGGAATTACGTATAACATAGGTAGTAAAAACGAAATTTGTTTGCTTACTGAGTAGTTCAGGAATCAGGTAAAAATCCATATGGCAGAAACTGTTTTCAATCGGTTGGATGGCACATGAAAATCCATGGGGTAAAGAGGTATACTTCGGGTAAAGATGTACTTGGATGCATGGGTTCAAAGCTTTTATGGTGTAGACTATATAAGACGACATGAAGTTGTCCAAGTTCGATTTGAATATATCCAAATTGGGTGAATGTGCAACATTACAGGGTAGGGAGTTCTAGGTAAAACATACACGACTAAAAATACCCTCGACAGTTCAGTTTTGAGTCCGGAATAAGTACTGTGTAGTCATGACTCCGGCTGGTTCGGGATGGTAGTCGTGTAAATAGTTTTTTCAGGGGATGGTTGGGGGTATGCAAAACGAATCAAATTACCTCTAAGACGGCGGTAGCGAAAGTTGAAGGGATTGAGACTTGTAATACGATCTTCGTATTGTTTGTGTTTTAAACCATGCACGAGCTTGGTGGTCCGATGATATATTATTTGGAAGAGGCTGATGTCCTTCTGTAGCCAGGCTGATCAAGCCTGAACAGAATATGGTTGGCTTCAAGTACGTATTAATTATTCGATGAACAGTTTGTTTCGTGAAACTCCCGAACACGTGTTTTAGCAGAAGCAATAATCTTGACGTCTTTTCATAGGCAGCTGTGGCGTTATGTGACGGTTTCAAAGTGCTGCTCACCCACACACCCAAGTCCTTCTCCTTGTCAGTGCTTTCAAGAATATGGGAACCAAGGGTGTAAGAGAGCTCGAAATGACTTCCAACAGTCCATACCTTGCATTTTCTGACATTGACCACGTTATTGCATTATTTTCTATATACTCTCGACGTCAAAAATTGGTTGAATGCAGAAAGTTGATTACGCGATTCTCAATTACAATCAACACACTTATACCTATCCACCCACAATATTTAAACATCAAATCAAAAAGTAGACTGGGATCTAAGACTAAAAACGCCTAAAATTCACCAATTTAGTGTTGTGCTCTCACCCCCTCACTCACGGCAAGCAGTGTCTGATTCTTTATTTATTAAGATGGAAACAGCAATTTTAGGTTTAATAAGGCTGGCATCAGTGGTAAACTAGTAAATAAAGTTTTACTTGAATGCCACGGCTACACAGGATTCTGGCCAATATCCACGATGCTTAATTATAGAACCACAAAGTGTTTCTGGGTCGAGCGCTTCAGACTTTTGAATTTGGTCAATTTCGTGTTGTGCTCACCCGTGATTTACATACCACAAATATTCAACCACAAAAAAGCGGTCGATTTCCAGCAATCTTAATTTTTCAACTTTAAGCACAATGAATGCGGAACGGATATGAAAATATGTCACGTTATCATCGGTATTGTTTTCCAGTAGCGTGGATAATCACTTTCCAAGGCTGATTAATATTGAAGAATTTATTCACTAACCTACATTAAACTTGCTGATCAAAATACGAAGGAAACATGAGTGAGGGAACGAGTGATTACCTCAATATTAATTAGAAATTTGGTTCAGAATTCATTCACAAATGAAGTACAGTCCGGAAGAATACGTCGAAGTGAATTGAAGCTCGTTCATTCTTCAATAATGATCACTAACATTTTGTTTAATTTTCGTTTAACTAGAAGATTGTAATCTAATCAATTTAGCATTTTTTCATCGCAGGATTAAAATCGTCGCCTCAAAATTAATCACAAACATGAAATAATCACCCCCGTTGAAGTACCACATTATAAGACTGCAGCGTCACATTTCGAACGTGGCAATAACAAATGACTTAAAGTAAAAATGTCACCAAATAACTTAGGATGTTTCAACCCTACGTATATAAAATGATATGGGATCTCAAAGTTTGAAATATCTCCCGCCGCGCTTACAATGATAGTCAGAACTCGGTTGTAGGGCGTCAGTTGCACATCGGCGGCGTGATCTAGGTTCAACAGCCAAGAGCTGTATCTGCTCCTCCCCAGCTTGCAGACGACGCTTTACACAATGCTTCCAATGTTTTGAAATACACACTGAAATAAATTCGTAAAACGTTGGGAGTGAGATCAAGTTTTGAAAAACGTAACCAGCAGGGATACATCGCTAGCAGTGACCGCTGGTGCGCGCATAACAATTAACTTTAAATAACGCGGAATATTATTCTTTTCGCCGCTAATCAGGAAATGGGTAGGTTATGGCACTCGTCATTCTGAATGTCAGTAGTAGCTTCGTGTATTACTCCGAGTAGTTCCCGGCAGTGGTAAACATCGGTGGGTAAATCCGACAGCAGAAACACAGAAGCGAAATCAATGAACGAACGAAGAGCACAAAATCCACTATTGCTGCACACAAAGAACGACAAGTCGTAGATAGATAATTCTTGTATGAGTAGATCCGTCGTAGTAAACTTTCACATAACTATCCAAAAATCACACTGATGGGATAAAAAGTATGAAAGTAATATGCAAAAGTATTTTAGCCCAAAAATATCCAACCGCACGTCAGATCACTGAGCTGTAATGAATTTATACGTGTTAGGTTTTCACTAAATTGACTGTAGTATGATAAATCGTTTCATGTATACACTCACACTTTTCTGTGACTGTGTATCCGGTAATGGAAAACTTAATTAACAGTTAGGCAGAGGTAAATATAAGGTAATGGCTTTGTAAACTGATTTTTCTCGTTTAATTTCCGATTTCTAACTACATATAATAAGTTTGTTCGATCCAGCAGGTACGACGAAAGATTCCTTAGGATTTGCACTAATTTTGTCATCCACCTGCAGCATTCAATGCTCGTGATATATTGTACAATTTTGCCAAAGTGAGCGTACACACTTACTGCAAATGATATAGTTTTCATTCGGTATTTAGACTTCAATTTTAATCAAGAAACTCTACTTTTACGACATGTAATCGTGCGTGAATAATGGTCATGAACAAACGCTCATTCCTCTATCGATAGCCTCATTCGAACCCAGAAATTTTATTATAGGAAACATAATCATCTTAACGAAAACCACAGAATGGCGTATAAAAAATTGTAACTGAAACAAATTATTGTATATAACTGAGCATATGGAACGTCAGAAGACTTCGAATGTTTTTGTTTTCGAAATAGATCCTAGAGCTTCAGCGAATGATTAAAGGAATGATTTTCGGTGTGAATAATTTTATAATATAACCACGAATAACCCAGTTGAATGCTTTGGAAATATTATTGTTGGAAACATGTATAGCATCACGTTTATCTATTGCCTTTGTCCGATCCTCGAAATTAGTGAATAGTTACACAGGCAGGATCGATTTTCTGTAAATGATGCTGTGCAAAGTCGAAATAGTTTGACGTACTAAACGCGTTCTGTACGCGTTTGGTCATATTGCGTTTGATGACAAAATAGATTACCGGAAGAAACGCTATATGCCCATAATTTGCCCTAGCCGAACAGCTTCCACCTAGGTAAAAGGGAGTAATCGACACTGATATCCATTATGGTGGAGAGTTTTCCTCATGTAGGCTGAGATTAAACAAGCGCGTGAGAGGAGTAATCAGAGGAATGCGACACTTTCGGATTGTGGAATAAGTTATTCTGTCAACACCGGGGAATTCGTTTCGTTTAGTGATGGAAGTTCCAGCCCAACCGTGTATTCATTGAAAGTCACTCCTACTAATAATTTCATTTGTGAAAATATCTATAAAACTTGATTTTCAATACAACGCTCCGGATTCAAATGAGGAGATATTTTTTATAAAGATCCAGTACTTTATCGGATAGAATGGGTCAGTCCGTTGGCGATTTGTACAGAAAAATACTGGTTTTATTTTTGGTTACTCAATTACAGTTTTATAGAGAATTATATGAATCTTAATATTAATTTGCATGCTTTTCCGTCACACACACACACATGAATCTTGTTCCATTCTTGTACTATGTGCCATTAGTAGTGCATCCTATGTTGCTTCAAAAGTGACATGACATGATTCCGTAGCTTACATCCCGGAAAGTGATTATTAAGGATTGACATTTCATTAGACTTTTATCCCGCCATTCAGTTTTTAGGCATAATGGAGGACACAAGGCATAAAGAAAGACAACAATTTTCTCTCGGTATAGTCAGATATTGTAGGTTCTCTACCACGGTTGGTTCAAACGTAGATACAAGGTCAAGCGTTAGAGGTTCGTCAAGGCCGCGTCTGAGATTTGGCTAGTGAACGTGGTTAACCAGTATTACACGGTGTGATCTTTTAGGAATACATACTTCGGAGATTGATATCACCCATGATTAACAGTTGAGCAGTCTGACGGTTCGAGATGTATTGTAAAGACTCGAATAATTATCCATTATACAAATTGAAAGACGATAATGAATTGAAAATGATGCCAATTTTACATTCGATTACATTGACGAGTTTGATAGAGCACCACATGGTATCAGGGATGTTAGATTTCATTGCACTCCACTCACCGTTCATTATGTTATACTGCACCTCCACTTCCGGAATATGTGTGATCACTGCGAAGCTGTAATTATATTATTCGATCGCATTTATTTCCAGATTTTACAAGGATCAGGTGATGGTTAATTACCGAGTTTTGTAAGATACATCAAAAATAATTCATTTTTTATGCCAACTGTCATTCAAAGGTCACTCGAAATGGAATTGCTCACAAGTCCGGACTCGAACCTGGTGATGTGATTATACGGATCTGCGCGACTCCTATCACTGGAATGACACATGCACAAGTCAAGGCTGAAATCCTAAGAGCGGGAAATGATTTGGACTTCACTGTGAAAAAGTGAGTGAACTCGTACATTTGATTGTCAGAGAATTTCAAATGATAGTCGAATAGCATGATGAATTTAGAAAGCAGTTTCGTAATTTGGCGAACGAGAGAGATTTCATTAAAATATTTATGAGATTATCGAGGTCTAAATAATTCGGGAAATGCGAAATAAAATAAATCTAAACTGCAAACTGACATGTCACCCTCAAATGCATCCGCGAGTTTATATTGACTATTGGTACTAACCTGTTTAATGAAATTGTGTTTTGTTTTCATAATATAGAATCATATACGAAATATTGAACACAAATTGAAAACGTTGATGCAATGCTGAAATATTATCACTGCAACTAAACGAACGAACGAACTATAAAACCATGCTTAATCAATTTTCAAATACATGATATTTAGTATTTTTAACAATCACCACTAATTCAGAAGTAAGTTTACGGCGCTCTCATGGAGCTTGAACTTTGCGTCGCAAATAATTTAAAACTACACCAATTGATCGTGGCCACTGCCATGCCTTAAAGCATTTAGTAATCACGCACTGTATATTATCATTGTTTAACTTCATAGTCAGCTTGCGGTTACCCCAGGGATGAGATTTCAAAAGGGAGTACATGATAGCTGCTCTGTAAATTTGCTGATCAATCTCAAGTCTAGCGAGAGGTCATAAGCAATAGTCAAACCGTTCGACAAAAAATTAAAAAAAATTCTGTGCAGGAGTAATTATCTTGGATCACTAGAAATTCGGCCACATGCTGTGGCCTATTGGAAAAGATATGTCGACTTTCTACCTCGAATAACTTCGTCATTATTTAGGAGAATGATATAGTGTTAACTAGTCGCAAATTTACAAATGTGTTTCCATCCTTGCGTGATAATGTTATTTTCAACCATCCTTTCTATCGCAACATATTATTCTCAAATTGATAGATTATCGTGGTACGCTTTGCCAAGTCAGTTCACACTTTGGAGTCTATTTCGTGTTAGATCTAAGTTTTGTTAAATAGTTGCGAATAAACGACGTTCGAAATGATGAACTTATCGCCTGAGTCTAGTTAAAATTGCTCCATTTGGAACTGTTTGCCTTATAAATGAATCGAATTCCTAATTTTTATGCAGGCGTGATTTTAACGTTGCTCAATACAACATCACGATGCAGCAATTCGCTGCGGCCAAACGTCCGATGGATAATAATCCCTACAGTCAAGAGCCACGAGTAGAAATCGTTGAAGAACACTTGTGGCGTCATGGGGGTCCGACGTTCAAAAATGTGCAGCCAAAATCCTACAAAATTCTTGAGCAACAGTTGCCGCAATCCAGTGTTGGAGGTGAGCAGGAACCATTTTTACTACCTTTCTGAATTTCGTAGGAAATAAAGAGAAGGTCAAACCTTTATCTAAAAATGTTCGAATTTTCAGTTTCCGACTAGCGATACGATTAACACAATGAATACTGTACAAATTACATATATAAAAAATATTCACAGTAAATGAACACACGATATCAACGAGATAAATTAGACCGTAATTGTTCAATAAGCTGTTCCCTTTGAAAAAGGATAAATGAGCTCCAATACGAAGACGTTCTATGAGGCCGTATAATGCGTTTTGATGGAGTCTTTGGGGAATCTTGATTTTTAAAAAGATTTTCATGCAGCAAATTTAAATTTACATTGAAGAAAGTGTTTATAAACCGATCTCAAGAGGAAAATGTTGTTTCTGGATATTTTGAAGAATTTCCTCATAACGAATATAGCTTGCGATTGAAACGATTCTGATGCAACGTTTGAACAACAGAAAGCCTTTTGAAAGAAGTGCGGGAACAATAACTGGTGATTAGTACCGAATATGAGGTGAATATAAAGTGAGAAATTAGCTCATTCACAACGTCGAGTGAACGAAGACGAAAAACATACAAAGAAAGTTTAACTACTGTAGTAAGGAGAGAATTTAGATGATGCGCTAACTATCCTCACCAGTTTACTTTTCAAGCGGAGTTGTTACGTAGTTAAATGATACGTTGCGTCTTATAATTTCGAAGGTTCAGTTTAGGTGGAGCAGTAAATTGTTACCTTTAAGTTTGAATCAATAAATTTATAACTGTTCTCATATGATAGATCAGCCTGAAAATGTTCAGACTGTGATATAATCAATGAATGCATCTCTCCACCTTATTATAAATTGTCCGTTCACAAATATAAAATAACACATTTACCTCACCAAATAGCAATACTTAAATAATGTTTCGAACAATTACATCTCATACGCTTGCGTATCACTGAAGGTTTCTGACCTTACCGTCATCAGGTAAGTACATAAATTATAACTTCGGTTAGCTGTGAAACACTATACAAAAATTGAATTATTCTTGACGTCACGAATAGCTAAAAGCTTAGGTGAATTTAAAACTACTTACAAAATATAAACATACCTCATTTCACCGTATTTCAGTATTTAATGAAGCCATTCTCCATTGAATTTCAGGAGCACCTCCACCATCGGTTTTTGAAAGGAGCGCTGACGAAAGATCACCATATCTTCAAGCGACTGGGCCAACAATCCAAAAAGCTTACGGCCAATCTTGAAAAGATAAAAATTACGATGGAGAAAAATGTTTATCTTCCCTACCAGTACCTAACTCTGTCACATTTTCCCCATTTTCCAAATCCTTTGATTGTTTGTATATTTAGAATCTTACTGAAAAACCAGTTCATCTTTGCTTCGGTATGATCACCAAACTTTCGCACATTTAAACGTTGTTTAACGTATTAATCATACCATTTTTGAATAAAATGCCGGTTGATCTTGACTATATTTGTTAAATGGGTACATGGATGTAGGGATCGTGAAACGAATCACGGCGTTTAGAAACAGAACCACAAAGTGATTGCTGAATTCCTCGAAGTTATACACCAACGGCTGTCTAAAACTAGTCTTACTTTCTCCACTAGCTGATGAAAAACATTCAACCATTTCGAAAGTTTTGAACAACGCATTATACTGATCATCGTCAGCATCTACGAGTGCCACCTTACTAGGGGACTGGCTAAAGCACGATAAATAAGAATGGAGAAAGTTGTGCAGCAGCATGGATTGGAGGCAGTTGAACCATTATCCTTGGTCTGGCTAAATCGTAAACTTATTTGATAAAATCTGGGACGGCCAAGAAAGCTTAAAATCACAGTCAGCTCGAAGAGGAATTTAGAAGATATTACATACCCCAAAACATCCCACCTATTCACGCGAAGGGCTGCCAGAAATTATCGGACCCATGAACATACGCTGGTGGTAACCAATTCCCGTTTAAATTGTAGAAGTTATTTTTATTCTGTCAATGTCTGCTTTGCTTGGAACGGTTTACCTTCTACCGTTACTCACTCCATTAAACAGAAATTAGACGAGTTTTTTATTGAATTATTTTTTTCTCGACTACTTATATACTGTTTAATCTAATAGCTTATCTTGTTTTATGCACTTACATTTTAATTTTTACCATCCTATAGTTATTGTTAAGCATGAAGCTTTTTGGACAATTAAATACATTGAATTACATTCAATTAACTTGAATATATTTATGAATTTCTAAGCATTTTAATCGCTTGACTGGGAATACATTTTTGGATTCTGTATTTGAACACCAATAAATGAACACTGGACCGCTCTGAAAGACTGTTGGCAAGACACTTGTAAGCACGTAATTGGCAGACGGGTAAAGAAAGACAAAGAGTGGATCTCGAGTGAGACTTTGACACTGATCAACTCGAGAAGGCAGCTGAAACAACAGATCCTCCGGTGTAAGGACACCAAGCAGAAAAACAAACGGATCGAACAATACGGCTCCCTAAATAAAGACGTGAAACGAAGTGCCAGAAGTGACAAGAGGCGGTTCTATTAAATGCTGGCAACGGAGGCGGAAAATGCAGCAGAAAAGAGAGACCTGAACACCGTCTACAACATTACCAGAACCTTATCAGGAAGGAAAATACCTTACGGCAAAATAATAAAGGACAGTGAAGGTAACCTTATCAGTCAGGAATCGGTGCAAAGAAAGCGATGGATGGAGCACTCCAAGGAACTCCTAAATCGACCAGCACCTACTTCAGTCACTGACATCCCACCTGTAACAAATTTGCTAGACGTAAACACCGATCCCACCGGTCGAAATGAAATCCTCTTTGCCTTAAAATCGCTAAAGAATGGCAAAGCACCAGGTCCAGATGGGATTCCACCAGAAGCTCTGAAGGCTGATTTGGACACCTCGGCTGATATGTTACTTCCTCTGCTGCAGAAAATCTGGTCAGAAAGACGGGTCCCAAATGATTGGAAGAGAGGTCATTTGGTCAAACTTCCTAAGAAAGGGGATCTGAGGCTATGCAAAAACTGGCGAGGTATCATGCTGCTCTCAGTCCCTAGTAAAGTACTTACACGCATCATCCTCATGCGTTTGCGCGACGCTATCGACCAAGTGTTACGGCCAGAGCAATCAGGCTTCAGAAAACAAAAGTCTGGTATCGACCAAATTGCGACCCTCCGCATAATAATTGAACAAAGCATTGAATGGCAATCGCCTCTTTGCCTCAACTTCATAGATTTTGAGAAAGCCTTCGACAGTGTGGACCGCGAATTCATATGGAAGCTTTTGCCACACTATGGGGTCCCACCGCTGTACATGGACCTCATAAAGCAGCTGTATGAAGGTGCCTCCTGTCAGGTAATTCACAACGGAAGACTGACCGATCCATTTGCAGTTGAGACTGGCGTTCGCCAGGGATGTCTGTTGTCCCCAATGATTTTTCTGTTGGTGATAGACTGGATAATGAAACAGACAGTAAAAGGTGAGAGGAATGGTATCGATTGGAAGGAATCCGAGCATTTGGAGGATCTGGAATACGCTGATGATGTCTGCTTGATATCACGTGACCCCCAACGTCTTCAGAGAAAGACCGATAGACTAGCACACTTTGCTTCATATGCAGGACTACGCGTGAATACCGAAAAAACAGAAGTCCTCCGTGTGCTAACTGATGAGCACCCATCAATCACCATCAATGGTAAAGCAGTCAAAGACGTCACGCAATTCGTCTACCTCGGCAGCATTGTTTCAATAAGTGGTGGCACGGACGAAGACATAGTCGCCAGAATCGGCAAAGCAAGATACGCGTTCATAGCTTTGAAACCCATTTGGGAGTCGAAGGTTCTATCAAAACGCACGAAACTCCGTATATTCAGAAGCAACGTCAAATCCGTGCTACTCTATGGATCGGAAACCTGGCGAGTGACAGCAAAGTCTTCTGGCCGCTTGCAATCATTCCACAATAATTGCCTTCGTCGAATTATTGGGGTAAAATGGCCAGAAAAGATAAGGAATCAAGACCTGTGGCAGATTGCTGCTGAGGACCCGATCGCCCAGCAGATCAGTAGAAGAAAGTGGAGATGGGTTGGGCACACCTTGCGGAAACCTTATGATGACATCACGCGTCATGCTCTGGTATGGAACCCAATCGGGAAGAGACGGGTCGGACGCCCAAGGCTATCTTGGAAGCGCTCGTGTGAAGAAGAAATCCGCAAGTGTGGACTTAACTGAACCGACATCAAACTGGCTGCTATGGACAGACCAAAGTGGAGACAAGTTGCCGAGGCCCTATGTTCCTCCAGGAACTCAAGGGATTAAGTCAAATAAGTCAGTATTTGAACACCGTGCTTCGTTAAACGAATCTTATTTGCCATTTGATTAGAAATCAATGTTTGTTTTCACTCACGCTTCCAGTGTTTCAAGGCTCACTAAAATTAATCTTAATGCCTCCATCTGATGACGACAAACAACTAGAATCCGGCTGTGATCTGTGAGTGCAGAGATGTGATCAACACAATATATTAATGAAATGAATCATATTCAGTTTTTATATGGCATGCAAATGTTTCAGGGGAATTCGTACAATATTTTTGAAGTGGATTAGTCGATTTCATTGTTGAAATGTCGTTAACAAATGTTGGTGAAAACTATTGCACAGTTAATTTGATGAATGTTCGAACCAAATTTGATTGATTCAAAAGTAGAGTACAACGGATATTACAAACGCGAATAATGTTGAAAAATTCGTCTTTTACAACACCAACATTTTCTTGTTCCTATATGTAATTGTCAAATATTGAAACGTCTTTGATCTTATATACGTGGATTCGAGTTGAATATGACGTGATCTCCACCTAACGGTGCTTTACATACCTACGTGCCGTGCGGTCGCATTATTTTGAGCTCCTGAATATCAGGATATACTGTTATTACATTTACACGTACGTGGATATATCAAACCTTGTTGGAGACCATCAGCTCTCTTTGGATATCGCACTCTCGTAGCAGTATTCAATAATACGAGTAAATTCGGATTTCTCGTGATTTTCCCATATGCGTGCAACGCTGTTAATACTCGTCAAGTCCTCAAAAGTATTAGTGCTCATGATATTCATCATCGAACGCTCGACTGAACCACACATCACTAAACAGTGCTGCTCACAATCCTGACCGGCCATTAGAATAAGATGCACATGAAAACTTGCAAAACACAAGTTCCCATAGGTGGTTATCTTTTCTTATATGAACTCCATGAGGCGAGACTATCAGCGATTAAAAAATAATATGGTTAATGGAGAAACCGATGTCGTGTTTGAATGTACTTACATCGTCTTCGTTGCACAAACTGGCGAGCTAGTTAGTTGACAAAAATATCTAAAATTCTACTCTATTTACATCCTTCAAGATCCTAACCTAGATCTTGACATGATTAAGAACCAGTCATTCAAGCAATATCCATACGAAAATAGTTACCCAATCACTTTATTGATATGAGCAACTATTACATCTCAAACTCAAAATGCTGTCGAAGTCCGGCTCCGCTAAATTCAAACCAATATCTTCCGTTTACGTTCTGTCACCTAAAACATAAAGTACCATCAAATGTATGCATACAAAAAGGAAACAGTGTTGCTATCAAAATGACTGGCGTGAACGAAATTTATCATAGAGCAAGGACGAATGTAGTCACCATACTAGAAACATTCGTCCAGTAATCATCATGTAATTATAAACTCTTTTTTAGTAACATGTCTCTGTTCCGACATATACGTTTAACGTTTGACTTTTGAACGTGGAATTTCGCTTCATACGAATCTTTGATATTGCATTTATTC
>JACCGJ010002978.1:0-22368 GCA_013407085.1 Atriophallophorus winterbourni | reverse complement strand
TTTTTCATTCTGTAAACATGACCAAGCCACCGCAGGCGGGCTACCAACAGTGTATGATCTTTATAACTAGAATTTAGAGTGTATCTGTTCGTGAATAGCTTTTGAGGCGGATGAATTGGTGTATCACGTATTTACACAGTATGGTTAGGTCTTCTCTAAACTGTCGATGTGTAACTTCTAACAAATATTTATATGCCAACCTATTTACTTATGGCTTGTTTTGCATGCAATGGACTAGCTTTGTGCACCCACAATAGACTTTCTGCATCGAATGATATCCTTCGTAAGTCATGGTGAATATGCTTTCTCAGCATATTCCATGACTGCCATCACTTATGTATTTATGACCTGAGGCATAATGTGGACAAAAGGTTTCTCAGCTACTCGTTTGCGTACGTATATAACAGCTAATACTTTTGCATCAATTTACTATTATCAAAGTCTCTGCAACATTCGTGAAGGTTTAACTATATCTGGGATCAAGATTCTCAGGAATTGTTGTAAGTCTGTCGTAGATTTTAATGAACAAAACTTTCACATCTAGTAATAAGATATACTTCCTAATAACAAAGTCAGTTATTACGAAAATCCGCATCCCTGTTGTCAATCTTTGAACATTGTTCAACGATTCTTTTAATTTATGATTCATTGACTTCAAGTTAAAAAAAGAGACGAGATTATCCAACGTCGCGCTCTTTATGTTTTATATTTTAAACAAGAGCTAGTAACCCTAGTTTCTACACATCATTCCCAGAACTGTAATATTCAATAACCCTAGCATTTCGGTAAAGATATATTGAAACAAATTAAAGCAAATATAATATCTTTTGTCCGAATATTTCTATTAACAATGTCTTTGATCTCAAGCCAAACTTGATTACTATGCTTGCTGTAGTTTCCAGCACCGCGTTCCAAGATTTTTATACCAATTTTAACGATTCCAAAATTCTGTAAATATCGTACAAATCTATTTGAAACATTAGAATTTATTTTAGTATAACGATGTTATTGCGCGCTTTCGGTTGAATCCCGTGAAAATGAGTTTGATTTATTTTTTGTGTTTTGACCCACGGTTGATAGCCACCATGGATGTATAGCATAATCGCATGGCAATTTCATGGTCAAATGACAAAACTGTTAGTTTCGTAATATCATATTACTCTCGCAGTGCTCTCAGTGATAAGCAGTACTAAACCGATCAGCAGTAACTAAAAGCTGTCGTGAGTTCAGTAGAGAAAGAGCATTGCCTGCACTTTCCCAGGTTGAAGTTGACGCCTCACATAATTATACCAAATTAAACGGTCAGAACTCAGAGCTTAGAAAATTTTATGGTCGAAAAAGCAGTAAGCCTAAAAATAACCATAGGATGGTGAGGTATACAATGTAAAAATGTAAAATCTTCGAAACATTAATGGGGCCAGTCACATCCTGCATGATTCATCATGTACAGCATTGTAGAGAAAACCTCAACTGATTCAGTGCGTATCATTTATACGGTCAAGATCATTCCAAGTGAAACAGATTATGACCGATGAATTATTACGATGAATATCCAATCGTTAATGCGCAATGCTTAGAGCCTTTAAAAATTTTCGTTTCTCAGTAATGACAATAGGCTTTAATTAGTGTTTCAGGGGATGATATTCAGCGTGTATAAATTTAAATGCCAACATTAGATCCTCCCGTATCCATTCTTTATCAAGCACTTACGCATCCTTTTGCAAAGTTCAGTCTAAGTAAAGGTTCACTTTCTGATTGCAACTCCCCTTAGACTATATTTTTTGGAATATTAACATTCTCCATTCTTTACTCTTAGCTTAGCCAGTATAGGCGCTTCGTTCTTAAGAAGAGTAACTGGTTTGTAGACCGGTTTTATAAAGTACTACTGCATTTTTACTTAGTCCACAAATTGCGCATGCTCCGTTAATGGAAAATAGTCTGCTTCCATTCGGATGGCCCAGGTTTCACTTCCATTCATTGAAACATTTAGTGCACACTCAACGTTTTTTATTAATTTAAATGACGTCTTTCTACTTCCCTTCACCTGGGAAAAATGCAACAAAGCTATGTTTACAAAGATAGATGCACCCGAATGCTATAAAATAGAACATGTTTTATGATGCTGTATCACTCATCACTCAGAAGAGTCACGTACTAAGTAATCTGCATATTCATGGTCATTCTATCGTAAAATTGACGTACACATCAATCATTCGATTTTCATTTAAATGTAATAAAGTAACAGGCCAGTACATACCTATACGTATAGTTTTTACGGAATATTGCGGATGATATTCACTCTCGAATCCTGATCCACAATTCCCTTGAAAATTTAAAGAAATGAAGCATGTTTTGTTAGAAAAGCATTCCGTTTTTCAAATGCTTAATACTATGCTCACATAAGCGACGTTGGTACTTTATATCTACCTTGTTTCAGGAATAAAGAAGGAAGATGAACATTTTTCACCCAAAAATTCCACAGTAAAAAAGGGCGCGTGTTGTTCAATTTTTGTGGCGTTCATGACCAAAAATAATATGCGAATGCGAATTGCTAATCACATTTTGATAATCTTTGCGCAAACCAGTGATATCACTTCTTATTGGCTGTACGGACAATGTGGTTCGAACCGATTTCCCTCATACCCAAGTTAAATTCGATTCTGTCCGGTTGAAGTTGTAAAATAGAATATCGTTCAGGCACCGACGTTGGCCGATAGCTTTTCATGCTCAAATCTGTAATCGTTGCCAGTAAAACCATTGTGTCGCAGTCATTTGTCGACCGGAGATCTTGCAAGTTTGCAGTAGCTCTTGTCGGTTTGTTTTGCAAAGGATGCGAATGTTCTGTTCAATTGTTAATTTTTATGCAGGGTTTCGAATAGTTATCAAATAAATGTGTCTTTGATGCACTTTACACCTCTATTCTCTAACCTATTTAAATGATCAGCAGTAATTTTTATACGAACTTTATATGTGAACGGATTAAATTCCATCGCCGTCCAGCCAGCGTTCAATATCTTCACTTAGTGAAAACAAAAAAGCCAGAAAACGGTAACGGGGTCGATGTGCTTAGATGTGGGCAATAACACTACACATTAAGCACTAATGGCACGTAGCCGATATGGCTAATAAACAAGATAATTGATTGCAAAGCAGCTCACAATTTAAGTCAACGTAAATTAAGTTGTTTACAGGGAATTACCGATTTCTAGAATAATATGAATAGCATTCATTGAGTTTTGAAAAATGATGAATAATAAAGCAAACAATAATGCTAGTTCCGCTTTAATGGAAATAATTATATCTACGTTACCGTTAAACATGCAATCCATCTACCGGGATATTCCGCTTCGTTTATAATAATGATTTTATCTGAATGAGCAATACTCGGAAATTATAGGCATTCTTTGCTAATTTACGGTTTAATAAAATTCAAGATGGGGGATGCATGGATGCATGCATGGTTTTTAAGGTACCGGATACAATCTGATTTAGAGTTGCTTGAAATTAATATCGATTTATGTTAACTCTTGTAAGAACCTTGTTCCATCTGAGGTTTAAACGTTAGTTCTTTTCTTCTCGTGGTCAGTATATGTGATTTACTAGCAAAGTGTACATAAGATAGGCATGTAATTCGTTGATAGGATAGATCAACTGGTTCGTGAATGAAAAATCAATTAGGTCAGAAATTCTTACAACCCGGACCGTGCGTTAAAGCATTGCCGAACTTTGAGCTGGGAAGCTAGGTTGATTAAAGTTTGATCACTACGAAAATAATTGTTATTTGATTAAATCAACTGTCTTAATCTCAATTCGCTTAAGCACAGGTTGCTTGAATATTGATCAAAATAAAAGTACTACCTTCGAATTAATAACAAGTTTCTGTAATTCAGACGAGTGCTATCACAGTATACTCCCAATTGTTTAGTAATTCACATTTGGCGGAATACGCACATGACGTAATAAGTGGTCGGTCTCTTTCACCATGGGAATGCAGGTCACGTTATTTGACTTGCCAAAGAAAAAATCATTTTGGGTGTAGACAATCAACTAGAATATTGCATTGTCTGCTGCTCCTTGCGTCGCATCAACGTTGGCAAAGTGATGATGATGTTCTTTATATTGACCTTATCAATTGCAAAGAACTAGCTTATAATCAGTCACTTCGAAAGCATTGTGTAAGTCGTCCTCAGCAAAATGGATTAAACGCAGGTTCAGCTTTCGGTTGTTGAACACAGATCCCGCCGTCAGTGTGCTACTGCAGCCGCTTGACCGAATAATTTCTATTGCGGTAAGCGCGGTTAAAGAGATTGTCCCAACCCAAATCGGAGTGTCTATTCCGCTGCTGAGCATAAATCAGTCACTTGCACTTGTAAGGTACATCCATAATCGACATCAATCATTATAATTTGTTATGCCATGTGATGCTATATAATTTATATATTCCGGATACACTTTTGAAAGATTTAGCACAGAGACATTTAAAGTTTGACTTCAGGTTCCATGTCAGTTCAAGAAGAAGTTCATTGGAAAGTTCCTGTTATTCTAAATACCCCAATTCAGTCTGACGGTCATACAAGCGAGATGTTTAAGTGCAGTACGCGTTGAGTTTTGTATTCAAGGATATATGGTTGAAAACGTTAGTGCTAACCATACCACTGGGTTACGATATGGATTTATTGCGTAGAACTAGTAAAGTATACAAATCTTAAGCTCAGGAATGATGTTCATTTGCATATTTAAGTTTAATTTCGCTTAAAAGATCGCTTGGTAAAGCGAGTACACTGTATGTTGCGATAAGGTGTTCCAGAAAGAATAGGACGTACGGCGAAAAAATGACGTTGACAATCAACACGAAATCTTGGGATATTATGGGATGATTTGTGTCCGTGTCAATATTTTACAACACTCTTGAATCAAATGTCTGAGTAGATGTCGTTCGGTAGACACAATTCTATAGACAACCATAATTTAACGCTGTATCCTCATTTGGTTAAAGTCACGTAGACTCAAACATCGCAATATTTCGGTGTATGGAGTATTGCAAAGACTTATCACTAACTCTCTTCCCTGAGATAGATGTTATCCAAGAGAGAATAATATTTTCAAAACCAAGGATCTCAGGCCTCTATCGCCTACTTAATTGTAAGACAAAGTTAGACGTTAATTAACAACAAGAATCTTCCGAATACCAAAGATATCTAATAATCTGCTGTAATGTCGATATATATTCCGACAATTAAGCGTGCTCATTGAATTTTCCACTAATCCATACTTCAAGGTCTTTATTCATCAAGGTGTTTGTTATGTACTCTGTTCCCAATCAATATGTCCATGAAACATTATTGCCAAGTTGGAGCAACTTGCTATTCTGTGTGTTACATATCATATCATTCAAAGCTCAACTCATTACATTTGGTCATCGAGGCATTTATTCTCAAGTTATTTTGAACCCATATAATCAAACACTTGTAAACGGTCGACTTCGTGTTTGCTTTTCAGGTATTTCTCTCTTTAGTGGTTAATTTTATAGCCATCTGTTATTAAAAGTCTGACCTCAAAATTGCACAAAAACACAAAATAATATTTTTAACCAAACCTGCATCATAATTAATCCTATTATTAAGCACGACTGGATGTACCCGCATTGTCGGCACTCTTGCTGTCAAAAGCTAATGCATTTTGATTTGACCGCAGTGTTTAGTGTTCGATTGCCTTATACTTGTAAACAAAAGATTTGCTGGTCAACCAATTTTGACCTTGAAACGTGAAAAATCTCTTCGCGGTTTTACCGCATATTCACTTGCATCAATCATATTTATTGTCTAATGGCTATCTCGACGCAGCCACGCTTTGTTGTATACCGAGAATGGAAGGATGGATTATGTGATTGTAAAAATGATGTGCACGTTTGTAAGTTTGATTTTATCCGCTTATTTTTGATTTTAAGCTCAGTGTTTTCCGAGAAGCAATTCGATTACTTTTACCAAATAATAGGCTATATATATCATAACATACGCCGCAAAGAGGTTGATTGTTTCAACATTTTCATGCAAGAGCACGACTAACCATAGTGTTTCATGTTTCAGGCTGCTGCACATTTTTCTGTTTCCCTTGCCAACTTTGCAGAATAAGCAAAGAGGCTGGCGAATGTGTATGTCTTCCAATCGGAATCCCATTAGCATGGTTTTTCCTGGGTGTTCAACACCGTGCGCGGAATCATATTGTGGTGAGTGAATGTTTTGCATCCCTTTATCTCATGGTAGCAATATATTATTTTGCATTTAAGCAAGTGTGTAAGCATAGGGAAACTTTGAAGAGGCTGCTAAATAAGGCACTTATAATAAAATTCGATTTTCAAACTAAGAAATATATTGATTTTAGGTCATGCATTCTAGGTTATTACAAATGACTTATGTATTATATGAATTTAATAACGAAAGTTTGACTAATCTAATTTGATGATGGTGGCCTCTAATTGTTACTATTTCTCCCGTTTTTCATGGCTCAGCAAACGTTAGATAACTTTCGCCTTTGATGACTACTAACAGCCGGAAATATGTTGTATTTTTTCAAGTGCATGGAATGTAAGCCACTCAAGATAATAAACAATGAATATATTCACTTGAGGCCTGTAGTGGTACTTTGAGAAATACGTGCACCTTCCAAAATATATTTTTTACAGTGTTTCTCGAATGTAAAATTCGGGAATTGTGTTTAACTCGCTTTTCTAAAAAACAGGTGTAAACATGACACTGACAATAGTCGCGAAAATAACAACAACGGATGGCCATGTCATAGGGTTAAACTCTCACCTCTACAATTTTGTCATTGATCCGAAAATCGTCACAACCGCCAAATGACCTCCAGCAGCCTGATACAAAATAAGAAAATTTACTCCTAAACATCTCGGTAGTAAACTGGATTAAAATGCGATTCTCTTAATCAGAGAATCACCCAACCCATCGTTATACGATTGCCTGTTCGGGGGAAACATACTAAGACCTATGTATTTTGCATATGCAGGTAAAAATTGCTAACCACAATAGTAGGGAAAATGTTTCGATTTCTCTAATTTGTGTGCTAGCGTAAGACGTCCCATCATCAAGCTAGATGACACCATCAGCGTAACATCTTGTTACGTGATCCTCATCGTTGCATCCGCTGATATTTTACGTTGAACGTTCGGTTCATTTCTTTGTAATTGGTCGCGCTCAAGGTCAATGTTCGATGGGAAAAATGAATGGGGCAGGCTAGCCATCTATGACGCTTCATGGTAATAGAACTGGAACCGTGCAACAGCCGAATAGCCCCAGCAAACACCGAAGTCTTCAAAACAATCTACTAGCTGTTGTACACAGGTTCTGACTGAAATTTCTCCATCTGCCAATTGTGTCATTCATGGTAAATCCCTAACAAAATTATCGTAATATAACTTGTGTAATTAGATTTTAAGCAGCGTATATTATTACCTTGAATCCAGATGGTAAATTAAGCAACCATATTATTCGTCAAGCCTGTGATTGTTTGTCCCAACACTCAACGTGAAATTCCATGTTTAGTAATTTTGTATCGACAAACATACATTGATAATTTATAGTAAACTATCCGTTAATTTTGTATCACATTTTGCGTTTTATTTCCTCCTGAAATTTATTCATTTCTTTACGTTTCAGGGAACAATTTGCAGAGATTGTTGCCATTCGGTTTTTTGTCCTCTTTGCTACACATGCCGACTTGCAAGGGACATGAAGTATTCCACCGCCAGAGAGACCACTACCCCTCGTCATTGATGGTGTTTAACTATTTTTATTCACCCAAGCAGTTTCTAAGCATTTGTGCACGAATATTTACACTGCCAACTTTTAGAAATTTAAAAAATTTATTCATGTTGGAAATACGAAGCTTATTACGTTTGATATGATAGGTTGAAATCAATTCACTGAAATTGGACTTTTTGGTTTGGAATCACATTGAAATATATAATTGTCTCCTGTTTTTCTCACTATCGAACTGATGATAATACTCGAAACTTGAATTTGATATTATGATTGTTAAACCAACATAAAGGTGAAAGTTTGTGAAAAGATGGTTACGTAAAATGAATCATTACATGCAGTAAATTCATATTGGTCAGATTTATCCCCATGGTTTAAATTACCTGTTATCTCTCACCATGAATATCAGCATATATACGACATTTAGTCTGTGAACATATGCGAAGCAATTGGGAGCTTAGAAGATCGTCTTCCATCTCTTTCTTACTTTTAATATTTATCCTCATTAAACGCGGTTCATCAGGATGAGGAGAATTGGGGTGCTGACTTAGGCGGGTTATTGAATAAGGTAGTATCGAGCTCATACACAGCTGGTGTCATTGTTCAATGTCATGAGTTCGACTAGTTAATAAAAAATTACCCGATGCCTTTGCACATTGGTGCAGATTACACTGAAATTCAGCAAATGTGCTCTTCTTTCAATATTACTTTTGGTGGTAGAGGAATTTTGCTGATGGACAGTCAGTAGACGCCCGTTCGACTTTTCAAGCTGAGACGCAGCTACCGTTTGCATCACTTAGCTGTTCTACCTCCCGCAAATTATCTTTACGTAGGGAGCATCTCGTGAATGTGCTTGATGTAGCGTTGGGTTTAGGTTGGTTTCGCTTTAGTGAGTAATTGTGGGCATTAACTACCGACTTCAATGTTTGCTCGGATTTTTGAGAAAAGATCTCTAAGTATTTGATGCAATCTTCTAGATTTCCTAAGTGTAATACATTTGTCTCAACGCTGTTTAACGACTTAGTTCTACAGACGTTGCACATACACGAGAAACATGGAATTTCAGCATTATTAATCAATAACAATTGCCTTTTTAGTCAAAACCATATCGCAATTAGCGTGTATCATAGTAGAGCACATATAACACATGACTACTTTCGATTTCGCACTTAGACCATCTTTGCATATTTTACACAAATCATGCGTTGTTTTCTTTGGTCTTGACACTCGACGACAGTTAAGGTTAAGTTCGTCTGAGCGTTGAATGTGGGCTTGGGTAGCTTCCATGAAAACGCTTAGGATCGTATCAATCGATTAACGGTTGAGAGATTACATTTGCGAGTTTCGCGTTGGAACGTATTGCAATGTATTGGATGCAAATTATCGGGTAAAATAGTCGTGGTGACCGTGGATTCGATCTCACACAAATTAAACACGGCATACGAAGATCCTCCGAATGATACGGAACCTGAGCAAGCCAAAACATCGACAGCAAATTTTGCTCGCGTACAAAATTTTCACGGTGATTTGGAAAACAGGATCTTCCGAAATATAGAACACAGGACGCCAAAAATGATTAATCGAATTTTGTAAGAATGATCCAGATAAAATCAGCGAATGACGAGTAATGTTAAAAAAGTATCACATCACACAATTATTCATCCTCACGTTCGGAAACTAAACAGTGGTTGATACTGACCTGTTTAAAGCACCTGCTTTCATGATGTCTTTCAGCGGTATTCATTGCAACTATAATTCATTAAATGTGCAGTCTGACTGCTTAACCACCTTGGTTGTGATGTTCCTTTACTGTGTAACTTGTTCTTGCTTGAAGCTGTGGTACTTGATAAACTTAACAATATTTGCATGCAAAATGCTGAAGTATCAGATGTAAATCGTTCTATTATTCTAGAAATGTCTACTTAAAATGTTGACCAGAATGCTGTTCAATTTCTTCTATGCACGTTTGCCCTTGAAGGTGATGCCTGGTGAGTGGAAAGACACTAAATTAATAATATCAAACGATGATTGCTGCGTCATCTAACGTTAACTATAGACCTTCTATCACGACAAGCAGGTTTTAAAAATCGGTTGCGTTATTCAATTTGTTAAACTACGGGGTATCACTCCTGAGTGCAAATCAACTGAAATATATCAAGAATAGATATTCACTAAGCCTATGACTTCTCAGTATATTTCCACTAATATTCTTAAGGATATAAGCATGGGTTCCTGATTCCGTTGATCATCGTCTACTAGTAATCTAATTAGCTACGATAAACGTATGTGTTAAACCACTTGCTTGGAAAAACGTTCATCACTCAAGGAGTAAAATACCTGCAGTCAGGATAAAGAATCGTCCCCATGGGGTTTATTATTAATTAGTACATTCACCGCCCATTTTTATAATATACAAGGTTGCCTTAACGTTAAACATGAAATGTATTCACTTTATTTGTGTTGATAATGTGGATTTAAACAACACGAGAAGAATTGTTCCTGAAGCATGACTGTCAGTGGATCATCATCGGTTCATATTTATTAAATTGCGATCGAAATTCATGAATTGCATTAAAAATAATATTTGGTCCATGTGGCGGGAAACACTCTTAAATTTTATATTGTGGCGTGTGTTGGAGATTTATGTTGATTTCATGTGGACGACTTCACGTGGAATGATCACTGTGCAACTGCGGTTCATGTTGCTTACGTTCTAAATTTTCCTCTGAAATCTGGCAGCGTGATGTGTTTATTTCGGTCTCTAAGGCTGTACACATTTTATTTAATATAGTGCCAGAGGTTTTCCGGAAATCTCAAACGGTAAGCGCTAAAGTGTGCTAGCTATAGGCCTATTAGTCCAACATATGACGTAAAAATATTCCAATGCGGTTGATCAAGGTGAGAATGAATACAATTTCACGATACTTTCTGTCATGAACAATTAACTGATCAATCTTGTGAGAACTGGTGTGCATCTACTGATTCTGGTCAACACGCTAATGTGTTAGTCGTAGACTTCATTAAGGCGTTTGACTAATTGACAGTCCAACGACTGCTCTTTAAATCAAAGAGCCTCTGTATGAGAGCTATGATAGAACCTGTTGAAATAGCTCAGGGTTTTCATAAAATCAACGATACTGGTTCAACTGCTACAACTTAATTGCAGCGGTCATGTCATTATAACGAGCGGCTTTCTCAGCGATCTTCGCAGCATGCAGAAAATCCGGCAAATCAAGCTTAGCAGTGGTAATCCAAGATTTCGGCATCGCAAAAACGAGGAACCCGTACGGAAACTGATACACTTTCAATCACACAACAACACAGCTTTCGCACCAAGAGTTTATGCACTTTCAACTTGCTCCTTCCATGAGATGACTAGAAAAAATCCGTCAATTAAGGGATTATTCTGAATGCAATATTTCTGGATTTCTCCAAGGCATTCGACCGTGTTGACCATGACATCCTTTTACTCAAACTCGTTTCCAGCAGCGTTGGGTCATTCTTACTGTCCTGGATGAAGTACTTTCATCGCGACCACTTCCAACGTGTTTGAGTGCCTCACTGCTATTTAGCGGCTTCTCAATCAACTACGGTCCGCCACAAGGCTCTGTTCTTGGTCCTCGATACTGCATGATTGTCATCAATGACATTGGCAAGAACATTGGATCGCCGTTCCTCCTATTTGCGAACGATGTCAAAATCTGGCTCTCACTCGAATCGTCAGAGGATTTACGCCATACATGATTACTTAGATCGTTTACACAGCTCATCTTTGAGGAATAATCCCACATTCAACGCCTCCAAGTGTAGCGTTATCCTCGTCAAACACTCAGATCCTGTTGCTGAATGGTTTATTACAGCAGTACTTTAGAGTGTTTGACAAGAAAATGATCTTGATATAATCATCCAGCACGATCTCTATAGCACTACACAATGCAAACGAGCCGCAGCTGCGGGCAACCGCAACATTGGCTTATTTGACTGCGCTTTCAGCAAGTTTGACCGTGATTTTTCCCCATGCAGCTGAATGTATACATGTTACGCAGTTTAGATGTATTCTCCGTTAACTGCTGTCTTCACCGCGATAACATATTGCTTACCAACCGGATCTTGACTGACCCCTCCCATCTACGCAACTTCCTATCCGTTTCCTCTCAGATCACTAAGCTTCCAAGACACGAGTTTGAACTGTTACATTAACATGGCAGACTTGAATGTCGACTCAGCTTTCACTTCGTGAGAGTTCGCAGTCAGTGGAACACTCTCCCAGTTCAGTTAGGTTCAGTTTGCAAAGCACAGTAAGTAGCTAACGAGCCAATCAATCGTCAAGATTTTTTTCGTTGGTATGCCACAAAAGCGCGTCTACTACCTAAAACAATATCTTCACAAATATCTTCTTGCATGAAAGTAATCAGGAATGCAACAGAAAAAATCACCTCACCAATAAGTAAGGAGAGACATTAGCGAGTTCCAAAGACAACACGTGGATCATACCAACTATTTAATTGATGCAAATCAAGAAATAAAGAAGGAAGAAGAAATAGAAGAAAAGTCGAGTCCCTTCGTGAAACCCATACCGAAGTAATACAGACAAGTTCTTTTAGAAGACGATTCCAGTAATTTGCTACCCTTTCACTAAAAAAGTACTTACGAACAATTGACCTGACATGTCTCTTGGACAGTTTTAAAGGGTGGACTCGAGTACCCACACTCGGTGCCAGAGCATACATTTCACTTAAATGAACAGTAGTGAAACCTGTCGTGATTTTGAAGGTTTTAATAGGGTCCCATGTAGCCGCCTCCCTTTTAGTGAGAAGAGATCTAGACTCAGCATTCGTTCCTCATACGACCTTTATGATGGGCCCACAGTCATAGGAATTGCTGGCGTTGAACATCCTCAAGCTTTGCAATATCTTATTCCTAAAAAGGTGACCATACTTGAACCCGGAATAAAGATGTGTTCTCACGACTGCATTGCGAAATAGTTTGAAACCCTTCGGGACATGTAGCCTAAAACTGATCGACAACCAAATCATCGACGATAATAAGGAAAAGTAGCGCTCCAAGTAAGAAACCCTGTAGGATTCCACTAACAACTTTTACCTTCGAGAAATATATACTGTTTATCCTGACCCTAAAGAATCTATTGCTTAAAAAGCCCATTATCAATTTCTTCAAAAGACCATCGATACCCATATAATCAAGTTTGGTTGCAAGCAACCAAAAACCTTAGCAAAAGTCCAAGTAAATACTTAAACTTGTTGGCCTTTACCCAGCTTCGTGGTGACCTCAGTTAGAAAACACAAGAGGTTTGATAGGCACGACTCCCCTTTAAGAAAGCCGTGCTGATCAGAGTTCAGCAGTTCAGTTCATATCCCTAATAAGTTTATTCAGAATTTTACAAAGAATGCTAGTACGACTACAGGTCTGTAATTAAAAACTGAGGATCAACTGCCAATCATATGTATTGAAATCACATCAGCTAGCTTCTGAATACTGGAAATATATCCATGTTGAGAGAAAGCGTTAAAAAGACGGCCCACAGTTTCTGCTAGTTTTTGCGCCAGGTTCTTTATAATTTGAGGGTGAATGTCGTCTGGGACAGCAGATTTATCGGGGTTAGTTGCTGCAAGAACAAGTATAACCTCATCATCAGTGAATGATAACTCTTCGAGTGGAGTATCGATATCTGGCCTTTTGATGACTGGCATTTTTAGCGAACCTATTTGGCGATCAAGCCTCTGAACAGACTGGAAAGTTTTGAGATAGGTCGAAGACTTTTCTCAATCTGAGACTATCTGGGGTCCGTTTCCTGCTGAAGGTTGTCAAACCAATAACGCTTTCAGCCTTTGTATTGGGCATAACTATAGTAACGCTTCAAACACTGCTTATATTGCGTGTCAACCGTGATTCAAAGTCATGTCTTGCCTTGCATTGGATTCTCACAGCCTGTTTTCTGACCATTTTATTCCTTGTCCGGGACCGGTGTGTCTGAGAAGCTTTGTAAATTTACCAGGCACTGTCCCACATTCCAATCACCTGTCGCATCGCAGGTGTCTAACTCTGTTGCGTCGCTTGACGTGCAACAACGGAGCAAACATATATTACAAGAAAGTCAGACAGTGGTGTATAAGCTAACAGTTTGTTGCTATATTATCACCTGCATATTGAGACAAGACCTTTTTAGCTTCCTCTGAGATAACTTACCAGTCTACACGATTAAAATTGTGCCTCAGTTTCAGAGGAGGTTTGCAATACCTGAGTACTATTTGGAAGCTGAACACAACGTAATCACGTTTTCTTAGTGGAGTGTGATAATCGACCTGGCAAATGATTTCTTCGCTTGAAGAGTTAACGAGATCCAGTATCAAAGGTGAACAGCCTTGACGGAACCTTGTCGGCTCATTGACATGTTGACTCATGGCACGCATGTGAGTCCATTCGATGAAGTTCTCAGATATTTTATCAGATAAACAGCATTGGTTCGGCCAAGATATATGTGGTAGGGTAAAATCGTTAACTATAAGAACCTGGGGCCCAAGTGTGCAGAGCAAAATGAGATTGTCAAGCAAATTAGCCAAGTTCTGATGTCCTGCTTGAGGGCTCATATAAGCTCATGCTATTACAATTGTTTCCTTGTAAGATTGAAAGAGACATGAATGAAGTTGGACGTTGTGCGTGCTAAGACTAACGCTCAATACTGAAGTTCGAAGACATAGCTCGATAAAGAAAGCAACAACACCCTATTCGAGTACACGCGGTCTATCACATCTAACCACAGAATAACTGCTATAAATTGCGTCAGGAATAAAATTATTTGGTTTTGATGAGTGCTATTGAATGCGGTCGTAACTCATACGCTAGGATAGAGAGTTTATACCACTTATTTCAGATACTAATTGAATTTCCGTATATCACTCTGGCGACGATGTCGCGCGATATATCATTCCTTAGTCCTGCTTGATCCTCGTAATACAGGAGGAGTCGGTTCGTTTTTCGGTGTGCTGCTTAAGGGGGCCGAATCTCCATGCGCGGCCTGAAGATCTACTGTACCATGAAGGTCGATAATCATCAAAGGTGGAATTTCGGGGTCAATACGATGACCTACGTTTCCATCCACAAACCCGTCCGTGGTTTTTGTAGTTAATAAAGGGCCACCCTTTTCTGAAGAACAGCGCATTCTGCTTTGAGATACATCATGGATGGAATTCTTTAAAATTTCGTGTTTCCTCTTGTCGTTTGGCACAACAACGTGTTTCCCTTTGTTCATTTCATTAAAGACGATGTAACTTTCAAAGGTCTGGTCAAGATTTGATTGCAAGTGAAATTCAAGAAAACGTTGTCTTGGAGATTGACTCGAATTTCCTTGGTCACACTTCCACGCGCCACCATAAAGAAACGCTTTAGTGGCTATCTGGGCGCATTCGAGGCACTCATTTTGAAGCTGCTTCTTACAGTTCCTTCAAAATACTCCTCGATTCCCACCTCCATAGAATCTCTTACTCCCAAGACACATGTACCATTTTTATTGCTTTTTCCTGATCCAAGTATCGGAAGTCAGAAAGCACGCGGTTTTAACTGATCCTGTTCCGTATAATTCGGTGGGTATCTGTGTCTCTGTTTTACGCCTCAGATGTCCAAATAAATAAATAAATAAATAAATAAATAAATATTTTATTCTTGGAATTTCAAGGCATGCCACAAACATCCATTGATGGTGCAGTCTAAACGCGAATATGGCCCACTTTAAGGCCTTGGAAACTCAAACATTTATAACTTTGCTTTTGGGCAGACCGCTTAATTTACCCTGCGGTTTGTACAACTTCTTAGCTTTTTATAACGTGAAAAACTATTGGAATTTTGAACTTTCCGATATAATTGACATTTCCGAATCATGTTTGAAATCAGATGATCATCTACCGTCATTTGCTCAGCTATTACTGCTAGGAGACTGTCACTTGCATGTGCTTATAGAAGCCCGACCGCTTCACCATTAGACTATCGATTACTGAGGGACACAATGCAACCCAATGCAACGCATTATTAATTGTTGGAGAATTCAATTTCCCGAACATTAATTGGCGTATTGAAATATCTGCACCATAGTCAGCTGAGTCGCAATATCTGGACTGGATCCATGTCGGTGATTTCAATCAGCATGTCAGAGGACCTACAAGGTTTAGGTCAGGAAACACTCCGTCCACTTGGTATTTGGTTCAATCGTCTCATGAAAGAGATATTTATGGGATCAGAAACCTTTCGCCACTAAGCAAGAGCGACCAGGCCGTAATTCTTTTTGACTGGATTTTAGTGCACCCTAGTCACAAAGTAAGGATATCGCAGGCTACGGTGTGGACGTACAAATTTGTGCTCGTACTCTTTTGGATCTTAATGCTCACTCTATTGACGGATTTAGACGGTTCTTATATCATTGAACTTGTCTCAACTTCCATATTCGGAATATGTTATTTTTTATTCGGAGAAACGTGAATCCTTGATAATCAAAATTTTCGAGTTTCTACCCAACATTACATACGCGTGCAACATTGATTCCAATCCAGAATAACGCAACAACTCGGATACCATCAGAAAGATCTCGCTATTTGTTACTTACTGACAGTTATTTATACACTGTCTGATCAAATCTCGCAGAACAGCCTTTATGTGAAAGTGTACACCATTTTAATGTCCGTTGAATTGCACTGCATGGCATCCACTCGTTCTTGCACTCCAACGAGAGACACCGACCGATAATCGACCGTTTCGCTCAATGTATCGACTCAATCTCGCGAAATTGTAACGATGACTGACAACCTGACCTTAAACGGACCTGGTGTTACTTTAAACGGACCTGATGACGAGGCTTGTAAAAAGTGAAACTTTGCAAAAAGCTGGTAAGTCCCAGATCGTTTCAAGTTAAATGTTACTTGAGTTCAATTGCTATTCATGCGAACTGTGAAAAGTATTTATCACCTGAATATGTGACTTTAATTAATAATGAAAAATTACCAGGCACCTGCTATATATGTAATCCTTGCAGATTGAAAGTAACTAGTGATTTATCAAGAGCCGAAAACTCTGATTCAATTATGGAAAGACGCATGTTTACTGTAGAGGCGAAATTTAAACGGCTTGAAAACACGTTAGAGTCTTTCCAAATATTTGCGTGTCAAAAGCACTGTAAAAATTTTAAAGCAGTCCCTAACCACATTACCCGCAAGTCTTATATGGAAGCGCTAACTGCTACGGAAACGCTGATTATTCCAGAAATCGACAGAAGTCCCTTCCAACAGCTTGGTACGACCGATAAGTCTGCGAATCAGACCTGTAGTCAAGTGAATAAAAGTGCTGAATTATCAAAGGATATGCATAAGCTTAGATCGAAGAGTTTGAACACTAAAACTCCCCAAAAGACAAACATTGAAGATCTAACGGTAATTTGTAGTAATCCCATGGAATCAAATTCGCCATCGCTAAAGCAACGCGAAGCAGATGCCAGGAATCAATGGAATGACCTTTGCAAATGCTTAGACATCACTGCCTCACCAGCGTCGCTGACGCGATTGTTTAGACTCCCGAACTCACCTAGTGCGAACACACTCAGTTTACTGCGTTTAGTGCTCATGTCCGTCTAAGATGTAGAAAATACGTTGCTCGCCTCTTCCCTCTTAGTTCTAAACAAATCGACTGTGCGAATAATTGTGAAAGTTCCGTAGGAAGAACGGCAAATTCGTCGTAATAATCCGGAACTAGCGAAAGAGGTTATAAATCGACGAACTTTTATAGTTTATGATCTACCCATTTCGAAAGAAGTAGTATCCAGCAAACGTTTGCAACATGATTGCAGTGAATGGAGATTTTCACAAGAGATTCTAGGTTTGAAGGGCATGTTATGCGCCTTATACCGAAAAAAGAAACACATCAGCCTCCTTCTCTCAAAATATCATTCCGCACAGACGAAATGAAGAATAAAATAATCGAGGCGTGGTATCAATGTCGAAAATGTGTACGTCCTGAAATTCGTATTCGAGCTGTGTACGACATAAACGCACGAACACTATTGTTCCTGAGATGACTTCGCTACCAAGTCAATCGAATGCGCCTGAGACAAAAAACGTGGAGCAGCCGACCAATTCTGGGTCGGCAAATCCACTACTATGATCTCTCCATCTGCAACAAAATTAAAATCTCTATCATGCTGTTACACCATTGCTCAAAGCTTTCTGGGCAAGTTCACTTAATTGTATTCACGTGCGTCTTGGTATTTGATTTCACTGACAGAAACCTGGTTTTGTACTTATATACACGACTTTGAACTCAAAATCCCTCACATGATGAGTTACAGAAAAGATCGAGCAACAAAAGGTGGCGGTGTCTTCCTCTACATACATGAAAGCATAAAATGCATTATACTTCTCTCGTCCAAGTTAGATGTCCCAGACATATTGTTTTGCTCTTTTGACTTACAGGATAAACGTAAGTGCCTCTTAGAATTGATTTATCGCCCCCCTTCTTCATCATCTGCCGCTGACACTGTTATTTCTAATGCAATACATTTTGCATTGAAGCTCACAAATTCACATTCGCTCCTTCTCGATGATTTTAATGTACCAACCCTTGCAACACACATTACAGGTGACGATTCATTCAAAATCTTTCTTAAAGAAATAATGACTTGCACTCCTCTTTACAACCATGTACAACAACCGAAGCGATTTCGATCTGAACAAACCCCATCTACCCTGGACCTCATAAATACAAACAAAGAACTCATGATAGAATCTGTTTCCTATACAGCTCCACTCGGATTGAGTGATCATGTTGTCATGACATTTGATTATCTTTATCAATACGAACCAGCAGGAAATACTCAACGAACGTATACAACTGTGAACTATGACTTGCCTCGAGCTCTTAATACTGCAAATCGATGGGATTTCCTTGAATTCAAATCAGCTAAGGAAATCTGGAAAACGTTTCACAGCCAACCTCGTATTATCAATGACTTATCATCGAAGGTGAAAATAATATCAAGCGAACAGTGTCCGAAAAAGCCTCTCAGAAGCAGCACTCGGAAATTGATGTGCAAGCGTGACAATGCCTGGTCTAAATACTTGAACGATCCATCTTGGATAAATTGGTGCTACTACACCTTATTGCGAAATAAGTGTGGCTCTCTCATTCGAAAGGACATAAAAGATTAAAAATCAGTCTTGTCGAAAAAATCATTATAAATCCCAAAGCATTGTATAAACACGTCCACGACCGCCGGAAGGTTAAGATGGGAATACCGCAACTGGCCTCTGTTACTGGAATAGTGACGTCATTTAAAGATTGCGCTAACGTTTTCCGACAACAATTCGCATCAGTTATCTCACAAGTGTCGACCCATGAAGAGCCTTATAACTCTGACAGCTGCAGCTTGTCAATTCTTTACGGGGTGGAGTTCCCCCCCTACGTTTTTCAAACAAAATTAATGACGATGAAGAGAACAGGCTCACCCGGTGTAGACAATATACACGCAAACATTTTGTACAATCTATCATCCGAGTTGGCAATACCGACATCTGACGTATTCAAGATGATGTTCGAACAGAGCTTTGTACCAGAAACTTGGAAAACTGTCCTGATTAGTCACATATACGAGGGTGGCAAAAGAAATTATCCATTCAACTATCGCCCGATAGCGTTATTACCAGTGCTATCAAAAGTAATGGATTCCATATTAGCTGATACCTTATGAAATCACATTGAGAGTTATAATTTAATCTCCGAGGCACATCATGGATTCAGGAAAAAACGATCTTGCCTGACAAACTTGCTATTAGCAACAGAAACTTGGTCTGAGCTACTGGATGCCGGAAACACTGTGGACGTAATTTATACCAATTTCTCAAAACCCTTCGATCGTGTGAATCACGAAATACTTTCGTCGAAACTACTGACCTACGGAGTACATGGTAAACTCCATGCATCGAATAAAAATGATTGATATATCGTGAGATGTATGTTAGAGTCAAAAACGAACTATCCGAGTCGATTTAAGTTGCCCGTGGTGTGTCACAAGGATCAGTCCTCGGACCGCTTTTGTTTTAATTATATATAAACGACTTGCCTACTGTATTGCAGTCGTCGGTGCTTATTTTCGCTGATGACGCAAAGCTTTGGTGTAAGATAAACTCCACAGATGACACGCAGAACCTGCAACGGGATCTCGATATGATTCACACTTGGTCCCTACACGACAAGATACCACTGAATGCTTCGAAATGCAGCCTATTGTCTCTCAACAGCAAGACCAGCAAAGAATACTATCTTGGTCGCACTGTTATCAAACACGCATCCTCCGAAAAAGATTTAGGTGTGATTATCTAATCAGACTTAGGAAACTCAATGCAATGTCGACTGGCTGCCTGCAAAGCTGAAAACAACTAGTGTCTCATCAGCTGAGTCCTAGGTTCGTTTGACCCCAATATTGTCTGCAAATCGATTTTAATTTCAAATTGAATATGCTATACCGGCATGTGATTCTTGGTTGAAGAAAGATATTTTGCTATTAGAAACTCGACAGCGCAGAGCAACAAAACTCGTCCTGGGACTATCTAATTATCCATACGAAACAAGACTTTAAATTATTGAATTTGTATTCGGCTCAATACAGACAGAAACGAGGAGCACTAATATTCATTTGGACAGTGCTTAATCAAACAAATCATCCTTGCGGTCGTTTTTTCGTATTTCCTATAACACACGTCTGCGAGGTCACCAATCGAAACTTTACCAACAGCATAGCAGGTTGAACTGCCGCAAATATGCATTTTCCGTTCGCAATGTTCAATTGTGGAACAGTTTACCTACTCATGTGATACAATCTGGAACCGTTGAAGTTTTCAAGAAATCAATAGATATCTACATGGACAAATATGTTTTTCACGTTTGACAGTAATCTAACAATATTTTGATATTTTTTTACCATCCGACCCAATGTACATTTTTGTGGGTCTTGCAAAGCATAGCTTTTTACATGCATATAATCTATAAATAAATCTACGAATAAGCATATCCCGCAACTATGGTCGAATGGATATCGTCGAACTACGAACAAAGGGAATGAATCTAATTTAGGAACCAGTAGAATTAAAACCAAGTGTAGAAATCAGGTGGAATATTATAAGAGGGCACCTTTTACAACTACATGAATGTTTAACTCCTCTACAACAAGTGAGAACGCAATGAATACACCCTGGTGGGGCATTTATTCGCAGGGCTATCACATGCCGTGACCGTAGCTGGAGGGCTTACAAATTCTCTGGAACTCACAGATATAGACTGCAGTAAAAACAGACCAGCAATTCAGCCGTTGCGCTACAAAGGAAAGCTCAAAGGAACTTCGAATCCAAACTTGCCAAAAAAGCAAAGATTAACTTGTTTTATATGGCTTTGTTCAGTCCAAACGATCTTTGGGAGAAGAAATAGGCACGTTATTGCTGGATGATGTCAACACGGCTCTGAGTGCACAGGAAAAAGCTGCTGATTTGCATTCATATCTCCTGCAGTGTTCATCTAACCTTTTAGAAACTCACAAGTGCTAGCAACTCTCTTTAGCTCTGTAGAGGTTAATCAGGAAATGGTCACTACAGTTCTGACCCAGCTGGATAAAACTAAGTCGGCTGGCCCCGACTGTATACACCCGGCTATTCTTCAACCGCTCGTGAATATAGTTAGCTTCGCAATCAGCGATCTTTTTGCAGCTACCTTACTCCAGGTTACACTACCGGATCATTGAAAACGAGCGGCGGGTGTAGCCATATAAAACTTTTCCCAGATTAAATGTACTCAACTATAGGCCAGTAAACCTGACTAGCAGTCTCTGCAAGATCTTGGAAAAATCATTCGGCACCAGATATATAAACATTTAATAGCTGATTCCTTACTATCGAATGCCCTGCACGGATTCTGGAAAGGGAGCTCCTTTCTAACCAATCATCTAAGCATTCTTCATGAAGTGGAATTAGAATTGCAGGGGTGTGTACGCACGAATCAGTGATAATCAGTGGGATGCAAGGCTCAGTGCTTGGTCCACTATTTTTCTTATATTTGTAAACGACCTGGCACCCTGTTTGAGTTCACGATGTTTTTTGTTGATGATGTTCATATCCTAGAAACCGACAGCAGAGATGCGCTTGTCTCTCATTTGGAAAAATTAATCGAGTGGACAAAAACATTAGACTTGCCACTAAACTTGGCGAAGAGCTGCGTTCTGACAACTGATTTGGTGACAACACAACTAGAAGTCGGAACTATTAGAATAGATGCTTCTCAGAAAATGAAGGATCTCGGTATTACTGTACCAGGATATTTCAAGTGGGCTACTGAATTTGCCGAAGCTGCAAACAAGGCTCGCAGAGAATTGTTCAGACTTCGCTCAGCGTTATCTTGCCGAAAACCTTCAATCTTCATTCCCTTATACAAAGTAGTCATGCGGCCTCACTTGGAATACTGCGTTCAATCCTGGACACCGTACTTTAAAAAAGATATCGCATGTCTCGAAAGGGTCCATCGCATTGCGACTAGGATGATTGAGGTTCAGAGA
>JACCGJ010002976.1:0-11891 GCA_013407085.1 Atriophallophorus winterbourni | reverse complement strand
ATATATATATAATTATGTTATTACTAAAGCCCATTAATTAATTAATATTTTACACATATCTATAATTCCATCTCATTGGAAAATGTAAATCTATAAATTGTTCACTATTACTCTTCTAGACTTCTGTAACATAATATATACCAATATTAATAAATCAGATGATTAGTTTTAGAATAGATACGAAGTTCTTTCTCAAAATCCATTGTCGGTTATAACACCATAAAATCATATAGAGAAAGACTAAACCTCAATCCGTTATGGTTTTGCCAACTCATCTTATTCTTCAGAATATTGTCATCGGATATTATAGAAACAATTTCGAATCTTCATATACGACATGATTTTCAGCATAGCTTGAGAAACAGTTGAAAGAATATTAAATTATCAAGGGTTCGTGCTAAAGTAAGTAACCATTTCTATTTGACTAAATATGCAAAGTTGTGGGATATTCTTGCGATGTCTATAAGTTTCTGCTCCTCATTAGACACAATTAAAATCACATTTGGCGTCATTATTGACCATAGAAAAGTACGCGATGTTCTTAACCTAAGTGTTCTACCTGATGTTTTATATAATATTGACATACCCGAGTTTTGCAATTAAAATAAATTTCCTTATTTTTAAATGAAAACTCTCTTACTTCCGTTTATTAAGTTCGCAGCATAACTTCTCAACCCGCACCCAAATAAAACTGACCCGCAGGAGACTTTAACCTAGTGAAGACAATTCCCTTTGCCTACTGACAATGAAGCAGTTCATATTCAGAATAGACTTATCTATTTTGGACAATTAGAAGGAAAACTTTTCGAAAATCAATAACACAGAACTTCACGCATCCTCGATAAACATAATCCGTTACACTTTTTTGATTTCCTTAACATTCTTTGATTTTTCTTTCTCGCAATGCCAGTTCTTACTGCATAAGATCAGATCACTTACTTATTATCTAGGAGCAATTTTTAAATCTCGTATACCTTTATTTCCATTAAACGAAACATTGCGCTTCAAAAATGACTTCGAAAAAGTATTTGCGTTTGTAAGTACTGCAATTTGATTGTACAGACATTTTAGCAATTGTTGATCATGGTAAGCAAGCCTTGGATTTCAAAGATTGAAATTTCTTATTTATTCATCAATTTAATGTATATTCTTGGATAAACTAAGTCATGTAATGCATGATCAGTTGTTATTATGTCTTTTAAATGAACTATACAATCATGGCTTTGCTGGATATTAACAGTGATATCAGTTTTTCAACTTTCATAATGAATAGTCTCTCCGTCCCTTGGTATTTATTTTCCAGATTACCTCTTGACATCCATATAAAGAATTCCGGTTCACAAACGAGTCAACACTGCAACGCCGAATCTTCTACCATTACCCACAAAAAGATACTCTCCATTCAGAACATATATTCGACAATAATAATGTGTTCCAACTGAACATTTTTGAAGACTCTGACTCTTCGAGATTCCTCACATCTTCGATGTTCCGGTCCAACGTTCTTCAATATTCTTCGCATCATTTTTCCTCTCACCCGATTTTCTTTTCATACAATAACTGCTCATATATTAAATTTATGTACAACTGATTGATTATCATTTACCTCGACCATTTTAACGAACGAGAAAATAACCAGCACGTATGACCTTGAAAATGTTAATAATTATTGTCAATTTTTTATGTTTGATGTATACAAAAAACTTTGATAATTATTGATCATGCTTAGCATGCCTTGGGATTCCAAGAATAAAATATTTATTTATTTATTCAAATACACAAAAGAAAAAAGTGATTTTACACATGGTAGCTTACATAAAACACGAAAATTGATTGCTCAGTAAAAAATGGTTAATAAAAGTAAACAATGTTTCAAAAGTGCTATGATGGATGTTTGGTTGATGTTGCAGCAAAGACTGTCATTGCTTTCAATCAATTTATGCCTTGTTCTTAACCCATCAGCCAGGAAAACAGAACAAGACCGGAATGGAATGTTGATTGGGAGTCCAAGGTCCAAGCGCCCAGTGTGTGCGTTTTGGACCGCGGGCATGGTTTGTATTCATATCGTAACCACAAAGAGAACCTGTGAGGGTACCTCATAATCGTGAGAAGGTGCATAGTGGAAACGACGGATGTTGGTTGTCATGGCCGAGTTAAACAATCTGAATTTGATTCTTAATGAACATGGGGTTTGTTGCCGAGGTACAACATGACTCACACAACAAAAATATTTCTTCCTTTGCGAACTCGTAAGGAGGGTGCCCTCCTATCACTTCACGTTTCCGCTTGGTTTTGGTAAGACTTCAGTTCTGGATCCACTTGCAAATCTTTGATTGGCCCACATTCTTGATCTGCATTTCGCGGAATTAATTTCAGTGTGATTCTCTTTCGCTACTGTGCGGACGTAATTTTTGTTGCTCTGACAATTTTGGTCATATCTTTATGGCATCTGCGCGGATTTATACCATTTAAAATCTTTGGTGTACCACTCAACAGTATCCATCGGATTTCATACTTTTTGATCATGCAAATCGACTCGCAGCAAAATTACCAGTTTGACGTGAGAAGAAAAATTTGTTCACGCGCACAAAGTAAATTTCAGCAGCAGCTTTTCTACGGATTTTGCAATCAACTGCAAAAACCACATTAAGCTAAAAGTTTCGATACCTTATTTCGTGTTCTTTCTTCTGTGGTTCACAAGTTATCGAGAATTACTTGTTCAATGCCGAAATCTGGCCAACGAACACAGTCAAATCTCTCAATGGACATAACACCCATTAAAGAAGGAGAAGAAGAAGAAAAAGAAGAAGAATGACTTTATTCGTGTTCACGAATTTTCAGCCTCGATTAATTTCTCCACATAATACCATACAAAAAGATATGCATAGCGGCGCACAATGAAATAATACATAGGGGGGGGGCCAATGACGTGTCAGGTACCTCGTGCAAGACAAATGTACGGAAAAAAAGAATTAAAAAGCAGTACATCTCAGCTGAATTGAAATATAGGTGAGCGTTCTCCAACTTCATAGCATCATAAAATTAGGTTCGTTAATCACTGCAAAGAAATAGGTAATAATGAAGTGTTTGGATGTTCGATTAACGATCAATAATAATCGATCATTCATCACCACTCATTCAAAGATAATCAATAGTACTATCATTCAAGTTCTGATCATTCATTCATTCATTCATTCTGATTCTGGCTGTTATGCAATACACACTGTGATCCAACTGAGTGTGGTTATTCTCAATTCAATTCCTGGGTTGATTGATTCACTCAATTCAATACAATTAATTCATCACAATTGGCGTCGCGATCAGCTATGTCGTTCGGACCTCTCAATATTCATGGAACTCCCAGAGAAATTGAAGATTATCTGGAACGTTTTGAACTTTGGTGTCTAACCAATGGTGAAATGCCTGATTCCATTATTACTGCGCATTTTCTTAGTTCGGCAGGAGAAGATGCTTATGCTTTGCTGAAAAATTTATCATTCCCTATTCCACCTGCCAAGAAGACTTTCAATGAATTGAAATCTATTCTATTAGCGCATGTCACTCCGAAAAATTTCGAAATTGCTGAACGTGCACGCTTCAATACAATGCAAAGACAAGAAAACCAGTCTATTCGTCAATTTATTCTGGAATTGCAAATACAGGCTACACGTTGTGCATTCGAAGATAAACTATATAATCATTTAAGAGATCGTTTAATTGCTGGTATCAATGAACCTGATTTATATCGCCAGTTATTGATGTTGAAGAATCCAACCTATGAAAATGTCAAGACAATATGCGAACATTATGAAGATGTTTCAAAAGAAATTAATCGTCAAATTAATGCTGACACTCAAACTGTATTGTTCGGAACCTCCAGATCTAAACCTCAGTCCAGCAACCGACCTCAGCGACAAAGTGATTCTGATGTCAAACCAGACAGAATAAGAAAATTCAGCAAAAGCAAGTCCAACTTTGACAATCAGAAGTTTGGAAAATGTGCATCTTGTGGCAAGTTACATTCTCGATTTACTTGTCCATTTTGTAATGCCAAATGTTTTAAATGTGGTAAACTTGGACATATTCAATCAGTTTGTCGAAATTCTAAGACATGTTATGTGCATGGTAATGACACAAAAGTCATCAATGTTGAAAATCAAATCAGCTCACTATCATTATCAGTGTCGCCATACACAGTGTCTCATATTCGTAAACGTATATTCAGTCGTTATGGTTCCAAAGAATTTATACTTGATACAGGAAGTGTGGAATCATTGATTTCATTGAATGACTTGAAACATTTTGCCCCTGATGCTCAAATTCATCAATCTGACATTTCGATTCACGGCGTTACAGGACATTCTGTACCTGTTGTCGGAGTTTGCTCTATTCCAGTCAGATATGGTACCGCCAAACCAGTTGAGTGTTCATTCATTGTCACGAAATCTAGTCCACCTATCCTTGGATTAAAATCGCTGAAGTTACTCAATATTGACTTTTCATTTTTGTCTACAAGTCCATTATCAAAAATTAACTCTCATGCAATGAAAGATTTAACTCGTCAGTGTGCATCGCATTCCGGTGGCATGAACATAAAACCTGTTCATTCAGAAATAACGGGTGATCCTATATTTATGAAACGTCGCCTGATTGCATATGGTCTAAGGAGAACCTGTCGGCAAAGCCAAGGCACCCGTTACTCTGGATATTCAGACTGCATCTAGAAAGACAGTTCAACCAATTTCTTACAGTGCCATCGATCGTGCTAAATCTCTTTTGTTTGATGATGAAAATTCAATTCATCACAATTGTGATGAATTAATTTTATTGAATTGAGTGAATCAACCAACCCAGGAATTGAATTGAGAATAACCACACTCAGTTGGATCACAGTGTGTATTGCATAACAGCCAGAATCCGAATGAATGCATGAATGATAATCAGAACTTGAATGATAGTACTATTGATTATCTTTGAATGAGTGGTGATGAATGATCGATTATTATTGATCGTTAATCGAACAATCACCACAACCACCGCAGCTCCTAATCGTCCTCGGATTTTTGTAATCTTGAATAGGTTTGTTCGTCAGTCTTTCCGATTCTCTGACAAGTTCACTTGATTCAGTATTCTCGGAAGACAAAGTATGTGACACGTTTGTTGCTTGTTCATCAGGAGCTTGTCCAGTGTCTGCAGGTTGATTTGATTGAACACACGGAGGTTCCAGCGAACCCGAAACGTCATCCACAGTTGCCAACAATTGTCTCGCTTTATCAATAGCAGTAGTCGAAGGTGCCAGTAACGCTTTTCCTCTAGCGGTTTTGAAAAGTACATTATCTGATGATCGTTTAGATGAGCTAGAATGCAGTGCTGAATTCGCTTGATAAGATGAGTTCGGTGTTTTATTTGAAATGGTATCTGATGAATGATGAAGTTTGCCAACTTTGAAACCACTTTCTTGGTAATGAAAACTAGATTTTCCTCTTGAATCAATGATACGGGCGGATGTGGACGTGTTAACAGGAGTAGCGCTTGAGTCGGTTGATAGAGAAGTCAAATTTTCATCATCAAACAAAAGAGCTTTAGCACGATCGATGGCACTGTTAGAAATTGGTTGAACTGTCTTTCTAGATGCAGTCTGAATATCCAGAGTAACGGGAGCGTTATCCATACTATCATAGGATGTATGAAAGTCAACGTTTCGTTTTTCGCTAGGCGACATAGTTAACGTATCATTATCGTTTGTATGCAATAGAGCCTTGGCTTTTCCGACAGGTTCTTCTAGACCATGTGTAATCAGGCGACGTTTCAAAAATATAGGATCACCAGTTATTTCTGAATGAACAGGTTTTATGTTCATGCCACCGGAATGCGATGCACACTGACGAGTTAAATCTTTCATTGCATGAGAGTTAATTTTTGATAATGGACTTGTAGACAAAAATGAAAAGTCAATATTGAGTAACTTCAGCGATTTTAAGCCAAGAATAGGTGGACTAGATTTCGTGACAATGAATGAACACTCGACTGGTTTTGCAGTACCATATCTGACTGGAATAGAGCAAACTCCGACAACAGGTACAGAATGTCCTGTAATGCCGTGAATCGAAATGTCAGATTGATGAATTTGAGCATCAGGGGCAAAATGTTTCAAGTCATTCAATGAAATCAATGATTCCACACTTCCTGTATCAAGTATAAATTCTTTGGAACCATAACGACTGAATATACGTTTACGAATATGAGACACTGTGTATGGCGACACTGATAATGATAGTGAGCTGATTTGATTTTCAACATTGATGACTTTTGTGTCATTACTATGCACATAACATGTCTTAGAATTTCGACAAACTGATTGAATATGTCCAAGTTTACCACATTTAAAACATTTAGCATTACGAAATGGACAAGTAAATCGAGAATGTAACTTGCCACAAGATGCACATTTTCCAAACTTCTGATTGTCAAAGTTGGACTTGCTTTTGCTGAATTTTCTTATTCTGTCTGGTTTGACATCAGAATCACTTTGTCGCTGAGGTCGGTTGCTGGACTGAGGTTTAGATCTGGAGGTTCCGAACAATACAGTTTGAGTGTCAGCATTAATTTGACGATTAATTTCTTTTGAAACATCTTCATAATGTTCGCATATTGTCTTGACATTTTCATAGGTTGGGTTCTTCAACATCAATAACTGGCGATATAAATCAGGTTCATAGATACCAGCAATTAAACGATCTCCTAAATGATCTTATAGTTTATCTTCGAATGCACAACGTGTAGCCTGTATTTGCAATTCCAGGATAAATTGACGAATAGACTGGTTTTCTTGTCTTTGCATTGTATTGAAGCGTGCGCGTTTGATACCACACAATAAAGTAATACATGGGCTAAAAAAGTGTCAGGTCACCATGGGCTAGACAAATGTTAGGGAAATTTGAAAAATTAACTCGAAAAATAACTGGGACATCGTGTCATCTTTAGAAAATTGTCAAGCGTTCTTTCAACTCTGTAACAGCTTTCGATTGCTGTACCATGTATCGGGCCAAGTATGGGATAAAAGAATTTCTAAATTTATTCGTTCTTGAATATGGAATAACGTACTGGCTTCGGGTGGAGGAAAAAGATCTGCAAGAAACAAGGCTTTCGTTCAATGGATGTGAACTATCAGTAGAAATGTTCGCGATCAATCTGCTGCATTCACGAAAATGACGATTGACAATAGTGTTACGAATGTCATCAGCGGAAACACAACTCAGTCTTGAGATGAGCTTAATGCATCTTCTGATCATCGTAAAATCCTTTTCCAAGAGGCCGGGAAAAATCACAGGAGATGCGAAAAGAAGGTGAGGAATGATGCAAGAAAAAACGAAAAGTTGAATGACATTTGGTGGAACGGAGAAAGAACGGAGACGTAGTGCGTAGAACGACAGTTGGCGCACTTTTGTGAATACCCTTGTAACATGTTCAGTCCAGCTAAGATTTTCAGATATTGTAACACCAAGATACTTGAAGCTGCAACATCTGTCGAACACCAAGCCGTTAAGAGAAACGCGAGGAATTTCTTGGTGAAGGGCTAAACGACGCTGTCCAATCATGTTGGAAAATACGATTTCGCTGCATTTAGAGGGATTCAGCGATAAACCAATCGTGGAGGACCATTGACTAATGTTCGTTACCATTGATCCTAAGGCATGTTGCTCGATCCGACGATTTAGATTTACTGCAATGGCAACATCATCAGCGTATTTGAGGGTAAGTGCAGATAGGTCTGAGGGAAGATCAGAAATATAAAGGGAAAATAGAAATGGGGACAATATTGCACCTTGAAGGACACCACGGGGAATAGCTATTTCACGGGAGGTTTGGCCGTTCGCGACTGTGTATTGGATACGACCCTCAAAATAGGATGCCAGCCAATGAAGAATATTTGCAGTGACGCCATGATCAGATAATTTTTGGAGTAATGAGTTTCTTAGAACACTGTTGAAGGCATTTGTGTAATCCAAAAAACAAGTTTGTACTGCTCTAGATTTGCTATCTAGAGAACGTGAGATAAAATCTGTGAGTACAGCGACAGCATCGACAGTTGAACGATTTTTCCGGTACGCGAACTGATGAACATCATGCACCTGACAGCTGGACACGAGTCGCCGTAAAACAATTTTCTCAAGTACCTTGAGCAACTGCGACGTGCACGCGATAGGACGGTATTTACAAGGATCTTTCTTTGGAATCGGGCTAATGCAGACAGATTTCCAGCAATCAGGCATAATTGCTCTTTCCATGCAACGATTAAAAATGGATGCGATGGGTGATGATAGCACTCCAGCACATTCTTTTAGTACAGTGGGCGAGAGTTTATCAGATCCTGCAGCCTTAAAACGTGAGACAGCCGAAAGTGCACAAAAGACCTCGGATACGTTGGTGAAAGGTGAATCGGAAAAAGAGGATGGGGGCAAAATAAAGTTATCTTCACAGTTATTATCAGTAATTTGATGCACGAACGATTCGTTCAAGGAATTAATGTCAAAAATAGGTGGGGATTTCCTGTTGTTCTTTCCACAAATTTGCTTAAGCGCACGCCATAGGTGACGACTGTCTTTCGTTCCAAGAAGTGTGTTCGTGTACAGCTTTTCAAGACGTCGAATTTCGAGCTTGATTGACTGGGAAAGCAACGCAACAGTTTTACGATCATGTGGTTTGAAGGCTTTCTCTTTCAATCTCCTTAAGCGTTTTAGGTGGACAGAGGAAAAACGGTGAGGACTCACAAAGATAGTTTCTTTAGGACAACAGATTTCAAAGCAAAAGTTAAGATAGGATGTCACAACATCACATTCAACGGAGACATCATCTTCATGAAAAATGTTGAAATCAGTGGTAGAAAGCATGTCCCTGAGAGTTGAAATATTGTCATGCTGACAAGCTCTGGAAGTCACCTTTTTCCCATTACTGCGGGTGAGGTGCCTATGTCCAGTGCTACCATAAATTTTTTTATCGATCAGCCGGCAAGCTCTATGCAACCCACAAATATGTGCGAACGTAACACTAGATCCACTGCCCAGACCGAGAAAAAATCGACCCAACCGTGAAATGTATTCAAGCGACGGCGACATGGAATGGTCGTGACCTCTGCATTACGTGTTTAGATCCGTTCAGCGTTGATATCGTTTCAATTCAATGTACTTCCTGCGGGTTCACACCAACACGCGTCATATAACGAGAATTTAACTGATGATTTCGTGAGGCTTGTTAACGATGAGAAACACCAATCCGTTTATTTGGTTTGTACAAGATGTAGACATTCGAATAAAGATGTCCGCCATAACACTTAAGACTCAAAAGAAAGAAAGACCCTTATCAAATGGTGAGTAGACTGCCACACCTGGAAAACTAGTTTTCCAAAATGACAAATTTAATAAAGCTATTGATGAACCTAACAACAAAGGATCCAAAATATTCAATTTCATCTTTAAATATTTCTAGTGCCCCTAAATATTGCGAAATGTTGCTACAAGACACCAAAGAGATGGATACAACCGAATCAAAACTAAAACCATTTTTCTCAAGTGTTGTGTTTAAAAAAACCATCTTTGAAACTGGTTTCGCTCAGCATTATATGTAGCAATGTGCCAGAAGCAACTGAAAGACTATTCTCGAATAGACAGCAGCAAGATTTAACTAAATGGTCGGAACTGTGCATTAGGATGATTTTAAAAAACAATCAATCAGGTTTCAATGACTCGCTTGACTCGTGCTCCCAAAGCGCCGCACTAACATAAAACGAGATTGCTCAAGGTAGTGTTGCAAAGTGCAAAAGAACTAGAAGATGTACTTTGCTCCTTGCTCCTTCTGCATAAGCCTGATTCTTCTATATGAACCGGAAGCCCTACTGGCGAACAGTTTTGGTTTCCCTTATTCGACAATTCTTCGACTTTGCTGGATCGCACTACCGGCCCAAACCTCATGCAATTTAAACAACAATCTCTCCTCATCCCCTCCATTTTCTAATGTTTTTTTTCAATTTAACTTCGGTTTTTTATATACTTTTCTTCAATCACATCCATCAACATTCCGAAGAAGTCAATTTATATATTTATAGAAGAACTTTCTTTATTTCATAATTTTATTTTCACTGTGACAATTACATCTTCATGCGCACCATTTCTTTTATAATTTTTTGTCTTTTATTTTCTTTTTTCAAGCCCTGATCCGGAATCTATCGGATCCTCTCCATTTGCTTAATTTGATGCAATCTAGATAAATAAATAAATATATTTTATTCTTGGAATTCCAAGGCATGCTATGCATGATCAATAATTATCAAAGTTGTTTATATACATGGAGCATAAAAAATGGACAATAATTATTAACATTTTCAAGGTCATACGTGCTGGTAATTTTTTCGTTCGTTAAAATGGTCGAGGTAAATGATAATCAATCTTTATTACTGTGTGACATTGCGCGAAAAAATTAACTTTCTTACCATTTTAAATTTACCATCCTTTATTAAACGGAAAAATATTCAAAAATTCCGCTTGATAAGTTCATGTTTACAATTTTTTATTTTGTACACATTGATAACCTGATCATGTTTTGCATGCCTTGGTTTACCAACAATAAAGTATTATTATTATTTATCTACATACTTGTTATCAGACAGTGAAGAAAACACACCACATATCTTTGTTGATATACCCTGGTCAGAACGGGCAAAATCGGCAGTAAATAGGAACATTGGGAAAGTAAACGATCTCGATAGTCGTAGCCTTAAAATCCTAAACCTACTTCAAGCTACTGATAGTCCAGATACAAAGTGTAACTCCAACCACGATATACAATAATGGAAATTTATAAGTGACGCTATCCAAACGAATAAGATGACTATAATGAATACCTTTGGGATCACAACATCACCGAAATATAAAGGTGAAGCTCCGCGCCTCCTCAAACTGACACAGCTGACATACAACATGGCTGATGCCATTCCTAAAAATTGGAAGCAATTTCGATAATAATTACCCCAAGAGATTGAAATTATTTCTAAACGCCTCGAAATCACTGATAACAAAGATGACACTGAAAATCTAAATACTGAACAGTGTGAAAAATCCAAACCTGGTGAAAAGCGGAATTCAGCTGACTTAACCGGAGTCGGCGAAGAAAATTACCTACCCACCGACTCAGGCCGAGCCGTTCCAATAATTTTATCTCATGAACCGTCTTTGCTGTCAACATCGACTGTCAAATCTTTGTATACGAATGCCCATTGCTTTAGAAACAAACTACACGAATTGACTGAACTAACTACCACACACCCACCAGACGTGATTGCCGTAACATGGTTTCATTCAACTTTAACAGACAATGAAGTTGCCATTGAAGGTATGTCTCTACATCGTCGCAATTGCATGACTCGAGGAGGTGATGTTGCGCTTTACCACATTCCGAGACTGCTTTGCCAAGAGATCACTGATTACGACTTAAAACTGCAAGACACATTATGGTGTTCGCTGAATGTAACAGCAGGGGAAAATGCATAGTGGGTGTCATTTACCGTTCGCCCTCTTCCGACGAAGTCTACAATTCAGTTTTACTTGCAAATATACGCTCAGCGGCTAACAGATACCGCGGCAGACTTCTTCTGATCGAAGACCTTAATCTGAGGAACTTTAAGGGAAATTCAGTTCATCCATAAAATTCCTCAAGTGCTTTGTATCAACAGTTGCTGGAAGAAATTCCACTCTACAACCATATTTTCAACAATACCCGATTTCGTGGTACTGATACGCCGTCTATCTTGAATTTGATAATGGCAAATGAAGAGCACGTGATTGAAAGTCTCATTTATGAAGCTCCGTTAGGACTCAGTGACCACTTAGTTATTAGGT
>JACCGJ010002974.1:0-19540 GCA_013407085.1 Atriophallophorus winterbourni | reverse complement strand
TCTTAGAGAGACTTCAACGTACTTTCAGCAAAATAACTTTGGGCTATTCAAACCCCTTGCCTTATCTTGAAAGGTGTAATTTGCTGAATGTCGAACCACTATGGCTACGCAGAATTCATCTGAATCTGCTTCTTTTCTTTCGAATCATTACCCAGCAACGAATTAAGCTCCAGTCTGGCATGCGCTTTCACGATTATATCCGATATGATCTGCGCAATCGAACAAGGCTGTTGAATATTCCTATGTCTCGCACTAAAGTTAGACGTAACTTCTTCTTAGTTAGATATGCACAACTTTGGAATTCCCTTCCTCTTCATTTCCGTATGTGCACATCTACAGGGAAATTTAAAACGCTTGTAGAAACCCTTACTGCTCACTCACTTTCCCAAATCCTTAAGATAAACTCTTCCCTAGATATTCTATACTCTCATGGGATCCCAGGTTTCTAATTCCACATCTTTCTCCACATATTAGTTTATCATGATGTCTTATTGTATTCTTTGGATAACTGGCCAGTCAAGTGTCAGGTTGTCCGACCTTAAATATGTTTTTAGACATCTTCATCGTAACCGTGCGTTTTATGATCATTTTTACCATATGACTATATCCTCAACCGTTATCTGCTTACATTAAACCCATTTATGCATAAAAAAACATGTTTTTACATAACGTATTTATTATAAAAACAAAAAAAAAGAAAAAAAAACGCTAAAAATGCCAAAAATATTGTCTTTTTTGTGATCTTTTTTATCGTTTATATAAAATGTAAAATTTCACAATGATAACCTCTCACCACGATGGTGAAGAGAATATTTTCAATCGTATTCCAGTGTCTCCGACTCCGAAACCAACTCCGATACTGGTCCTTGCTTCTTCCGCGTAAAACTGATTCTTCTACATAAACCGAAATCCATACTGGCGAATAGTTTTGGTTTCCCTGATTTGACAATTCTTCGACTTTCCTGGATCGTACAACCGGCCCAAACCTCATGCAATTTAAACCACAATCTCTTCTTTTCCCCTCCATTTTCAAATTTTTTTAAATTTAACTTCGGATTTTTATGTGCTTTTTTTCAATCACACCCACCAACATTCCGAAGAAGTCATTTATATATATATATATAAAGGAACTTTCTTTATTTCGAAAATTTATTTTTACTGTGACAATTATATCTTCACACGCACTATTTCCTCCATAATTTTTTCCGTTATTTTCTTTTCCTTCAATCCCTGCTCCAGAATTAATCGCATCCCCTTCATTTGATTATTTCGATGCAATCTAGATGAAACTTCATTACTGTGTGACATTGCGCGAAAAAGTTAACTTTCTTACCCTTGTAAATTTACCATCCTTTATTAATCAGCAAAATGTTCAAAAAATTCCGCTTGATAAGGTCATTTTATAATTTATTTATTCTGTACACATTGATAACCTGATCATGTTTTGCATGCCTTGGTTTACCAAGAATATAGTATTATTATTATTATTATTATATTATTATTAATATTATTATTATTATATTATAAGACTCATAGATGGCTTAATAAACCTCCCTAACGTGTCAAGCATTAAAAAGAAAATAGACGCTAAATGGTCTACCCTAAATCGAAACATTTTCTGATAAAACTTTAAAAAAAACATTTATTTGTATAGTATCATTTTCTCTCTCATATTTGTCTAGGCATAGTCCACCTGACAGCATATTAGCTCACGGGCAGTAGTATATGACTCTGCAGCCACTTGTAGTAATTTAGGAATCATACCATTGTTCGCATATTATGGGCATTGTATCCTGAATCGACGGGACCTATCACTTACTGGGGATACGAACACATCACCTCTCTTTTCAGATATCTGGTAACAAGAATTTGTGAACATTACGAACTGTATATTCAAATTAGAATTGCCGGGTGGTCAACCGCATACCGTCGAAGGAAATCTAGGCGCGTGATTGACTTTTATCCGCCTTCAGCCCTGTTGAACTTGAAATTGAATTTAAACTAGATCTCCCGTCCAATCTGGTGTAGTGTGTAACAACATTGTTTTACTGTACATAACAATCGACCTTGATGACTCACTTTCCGTTGATTTGTGTTCCGTGATGGATGTCGCTGCACCTTCGTGCACCTTTTGGCTACCGCGATAAACCTTTCATCTCCTGTGCCTTTTCTCCAACATTCTTGAGGACATTATTGTAGTGGTCAGTCCACTACAAATTGGTGAGCTTGACGTGATGCACGAATCATTCGTGTACTACAATTGGTAAGCCCAATATTCACGCACAATTCGAGATTTTTTCCAGTATGTCTTTTCCCGGTTTACATCGGCGTTATTTCAGGATAATTTTTTCCTCCTTTAACACGTTTTACAGCAAAACGTCATATGCATCACATAACTACACTTGTTGATCAATTCACAAGTCGGGTTATAACACAATCTACAGGGCAGACAGTTTACTTTGTTTACTGCTTGTAAGCCCTCGTACATCAATCAACGGATCGTCGAGTAAGTACTTTACTAGAGAGACTATGCACCAGGATTTTGTCAGTCATTTTACGACTGACATACGATATATCTTAGGTGCCACAATTCCTATCCTTACAGCGTGTGTGATAGACCGTCCACTCTCCCTCGAACTCAGCGGAATCGCTGCAGTGCAAGCTACCGATGCCGACATCGCACAGCTCTGGGACGCCTATTATTTCTTCACACCTCTCCCCTTGCCCGATGGCTTGGGCAATATCCTTTGCGACCTATCGCAAAGCGCTTTCCGACTACTTACCCTGTCTGCTTTTAGACGGCGCATTAGTCACACCATACGCAATCTTTCCCATCCTGACATTCGTGCTTGCGTTACGTTTGTTACGGAAAACGTATTATGCCCCAAAGCCAGTGGGTACGTGCAGCATGACACTTTCATGGCAACCCCACCATATTTGATAATAACCAAGTGTACATCAAGTATTTACCCGCAATCCGCCATCTCCACACTGAGTAGAGTCGGGAACGGCACATTTGCCAATTATTTAGCGGGGATTTAACACGTTATTATCGCTTGGTATATCCTGTGCATGCTTTTTGTACCTCTTCACTATAACTTGGTCGTGGCCATAAACCAATGCACCAGAGAGTTATTTTCTTCTCACTTCTCAGGTATACATGCACTTCCAGCTTTGGAAAACGTGGCACGCGCCACCTCCGGATCACCGACGCTTGTCGCCATCTTATCCGGTTACCTGGAATACTCGCATCCTTCGTGTATCCCTCGGTACGCATGTACCTCCCGCTGTGGAAACCGTGGCACGTGCCACTCCTGGATCGCCGACGCCTGTCGACATCCTCCCGGTAGCCCCAAACATCAGCACACGCCGCCAAACACGAAACTTATCAGACAAGGTCTTTACCAGACCAACGACACGCCACTCACCTTTCTCAAGGCGAGGCCGTTCGCCATCTAGCCTGGGGGTGCAGGAACTTTTCAGCACGAACTATGTTTTCAAAGCTTCTGGTTCTTCGTTGTCAAGCCTACGGATGTGCCTACATCTGCTCCTACTGGGTTCACACTGAGACCATGTCAGACGGGCGATTCCCGATAGCAGCTCGTTCACCCCATATGATTCTGCTCCGGCAGCATGTTCACTCCATGTGAGATGTGACTTGGCTTAGTACTTATCGGTTTTCATGTATCCTACCCTGGTCACCACCGACAATCGATTCACGCAGATCAAGTGCCTTGGCTGAATCAAAGTTACTTGTTGCTGAGAGACTATGTTTCAGCCTGGAACGACCTGACACCGCTTGACCAGTTCAATTGTCAATTCCTGATCAGAAATTTCCTCTGACCAGACTTCTTGGAAGGGAGCTGCGTAACAACATTGTTTTACTGTACATAACAATTGACCTTGATAACTCACTTTCCGTTGAATCGTGTTCCGTGATGGAATCCGCTGCACCTTCGTGCACCTTTTGACTACCGCGATAAACCTTTCATCTCCTGTGCCTTTTCTCCAACATTCTTGGGGACATTATTGTAGTGGTCAGTCCACCACAAGTGTAAGGTTGCCTAAGTTCTAGGCATATTTCATCAATGCAGTTACTTTTACTTTTACTTTTTTGCGACTATCTCCTCCTGGAGGATAAGTCGGCTTCAATGCACGTGACTTGTATCACTTTTGCCTATGCTTTTTTTACCTCATTTAGTATCTTTTTGCCCTCCCTTTAACTTAAAGAATAATTATCCTCACTTACATAATTCAATGTCTGTTGTAAACACATTTACCATTCAAAATTTCTAATCATCCAAAACTACTTTTACGATTATGGATTTAAAACTGTGCATTATTGTCAGGTTGATTATCTTTTCATAACTGTGCTTCACTGTTTTTTGCAAAATTTTTCCGGAAGAATTCTCGCCTTGCTGGTGAAGTGAATGTTTCGTCCTTTCCCAGAAAATCTACCTAAGAACCGGTAGTTTTACCGACTTCAAGATTTCACCAGCGACGTCCGAAATAAGCGTGTTCCTTAACGTAACGGATTCAATGCAATCGGCACACTTATCTTGCCTCCAGTGCCATAAAAGTTATGGAAGTTTATCCTTTAACTCAAGTGCCATAGCTCTGCCCGGCTCCAAATAAACCTAAACCCATCCGAGCCCGTTCCTTCTGTTCCTACAGTGGAACCCACCTTCAACGAACTCGTTTACAACGAATTCATGGGTTGAACGAACTAGCCATGATTTCTGAAATATCCCTTCTTTGTAATCCTATTTAAAACATTCGTACAACGAATCTGTTCGTTACGAATCTCGCCTTTTATGAACACTGTACACGTTCCCGACAGCTATGTTTGTTCAATAAAGTTCATACATACAACGAACTCGCTTTGTCTTGCCTTTAACTCACAACGCTCCGTCAAGAATGGCCTGCAGTGCGCTAAGAATAGAACTGACACACACAGAGCTTGGCGAGACACAGGCAACCTAGCTTACAGTGTGCTAACTGACTCGCACGAACGCACAAGAAAATCACGTGAATTCTCTGTGACTGGTACAGCCGCAGTGCCATTGTCGGACGAGACAGTGACACAGAATTCGTAGCTCCGTCTGTGAAAGATGCCAGGAGTGCTCTTGATCTCTGTAGGAGATTTTTTAGGATAGAAGGAAAAGACGTCGAAAGAGAGATTGAGGCGGTGGCAAAGTCAAAACTTAAACAAAAGAGCAACGCCAGATACGTCATGAAACGTGAGATTGGACAGCCAGTATGTGCAATATGTTTTTACTAGTTCGTTTTACAATAAATCCACTATTATTATCATGAACTTGGATTCAATGTTGTTATCTGTGTGCTGTGACATCATCTATTCATCAAATGGATTACAAGCATGCAGAAACACACAAAGTTAAGACATTCTTCACTCCTTTATTGTTTACGCGTATACAGAAAAACGGCGGCAAAATCACGTCTGACAATGCGTTTTACTTGCAACGAACCCCGCTTTTAAAGAACATTTTACTCGCCCCCCCCAGCGATTCGTTGTACCCGGGTTCCACTGTATTTTGAAATACCACAGATCGATTTAAAACAATTGCAACCATTATATTGATGCTGTTTAATCATTTTTCTACGGCATAACTATATAATCTTTTGCTTTATTTTCTTCAGTTCAGTTCAGTTGCACAGTACAGTAAGTGGCTAACGAGCCAAACGAGCGTCCAGAATTTCTTTCGGTAGAAAGCTGCAAAGAAACAACCACCACTGCCAAAGCGTTATTTCTTATTGTAATATGGATATACTCGACGCTCGCGACGCCAAGGGATTATCCGGTTGTATTTAGGAAGCACCTCGTTATGAATAATGCTAGAAAAATAAAAATAAATTTCTCTTCACCAGTACGGTGAGAGGTCAGCTAAAGATTTGTGTATTTAAAAAAAACATAACTCTAGCATTTACATTATTTATCAGACAAAGCTAAAAATGGAGAAACTACCTAATCGGGGAGAATTCAGGAAAAAGCTTACGCCAGATGCAGTCCAACCCTGCTTAAAACTCGCGACAGAACTGCAGGATATAAGTTCTTCTGGAAGCCGGTTCCAGAAATTTACCACCCTGAGGCTGAAAACGTTTTTGCGGGAGTCCAGTCTACATCGCTCCTTAGCAAGTTTAAGTGAATGTCCGCGGGTGCCCAGCTCAGGGCTTGAGGCAAAAAAGTCGTTCATGATAACGCCACTTAACCCCTTCAACATCTTGAAGGTTTCAATTAAGTCACCTCTCAAACGACGGCGCGTAAGTGAGAAAAGATCTAGGGACTTCGCTGGCCATCAATCATGCGAGTTGCGAGTCGCTGTACGCTTTCGAGTTGAACGATGTCCTTCTTGTAGTAAGAGCACCACGCCTGGGCACAATATTATAAATGAGGCCGAAATAATGCCTTGTAAAGGGGCAGGAATACATCGGGTGTTCTACTGGATAACAGGGATCTCAGCCGAAAGTGAACTTCGCGAACACGTTGAGCTGCTGCGGCGCATTGATCCTCCCATTTGAAGTCAGTCCTAACAGTGAGAGCGTTAACAGTGAGAGAATTTCCCGACATCTGTACTGAAAACTTATCAACCAGCGCTAACAAAAGTTGGCTCTTATTAAGGTTCAGTGGGAGGTCCCACCAGTATGACCAGTTTATTACCCGCTCAAGATCGTGCATCGAAGTATTTTCATTCGATGATCCGATAAATTTCACATCATCCGCGAAAATGAAGCATGGGCACTTCATTGCAAAAGACAAGTCATCGATGAAATTCAGGAATAGTAGGGGACCGAGTACCGACCCTTAGGGTAGACCACTGATCTCGTCTGTTCAATTCGACAGCGTAGCTCCTACCCAAACTCGGAATATCCTACATGTAAGGAAGGCATTTATCCAAGCAAGTAGACAACCCGGTATGCCTTTTGTTGCTAGCTTAGTCTCATTTGTTCTTATCATCGTATCGCACTCTTCTTATTCTATCGTTCTGAAACTTGATCTGAATGAAGTCTCTTTATTAATAAATATTTTTGAACATTTTCCTACAATTATTGACTACAGCTCACATAATGAATTTCTGTAAAAATGATTGATGGCCGTCTACCTTATTTATTTTAACGAACGTAAAAATTGACCTGCATAAGTAACCTTAGAAATTTATTGAAGATTGTACATATTGGGGTTCAAGTTGCACAGGGTTGAAGGTGGCTAAAAGCCAATCACGCGCCCAGATTTCCCTCAACGGTATGCGGTTGAGCACCCGGCACTTCGATATCGAATATACAGTTCGTACTTTTCACACGTTATTCTTTCAGGATATCTGGAAAGTAAGGTAGTTCTTCTTTTCACCAAGACGATGAGTGGTCAACTATTCAGGAAACAATGCAATAATATGCGTGACAGTATAAAGCCACACCACCACCTTTTCTTGGGCGATCGTTCCGTATTAGCATCATGTTGGGGATTGAGAGTTCGCTTTCAGTCATACAGGATAGAAACCAGGTTTCAGTAACAGCAACGAGGTCTGGCGTGTATCGTTTGCACAGCTCGGTCAGTTCAGTCAATTTGTTGAACGAACTTTGATCATTGGTATAGATGCATTAAAGTGAGTTTTTAGAATGTAACACCGAGTCAGTATTAGTATTTATTGGTCCGACGATGTCGACGTCGGACCGAGATCGTTATTGAAGCAATTTGAAGTAATTTCGCGGGCGAATTTGCATCAGTTTCGGATAATTAATTAAAGACTCCAGGTGGACCTCAACAGCGGCTTTTGAGTTGCACAGTCTAACGTTTCCAGGTAACCTGTTTCTGTTCAGTTTTAGCTTGCTTCGGACATCATCCGCCATGCTACTTGAAAGAAACGTAACCTTAAGTTGATTTGCCCCTTTGCCGTGAAAGTTCGGCGAACGAGGTATTCTGTATGTGTCGACAACTACAGAAGTTTGGGAACCGATATTTTCGGCTATAAATGACCATTGTTTACGGTCGTGCTCTTTGTTTTCAAAGTCCGTTGTGGCGCTCGAATAATACTCCTCGGTGCTGTTTGATCCCGCCTATTCGGTGCTTTTGACCTTTCCCACCAAGGTACGTCAGCATATATACGGTTGGGTAGGTCACTTTGCGTTCGGAGAAAATACGAATTTAGTAAGACATTTTCCATGTCCTTTTCGTTGGCGGAAGTGATTTTTAGAAGACGTGGTTTATCTTGATTCGGGGATTTCGTATGACGAGTTATTCGAGTTACCGACACGGGATGTATACTATCTAGGCCGATTCGATTACAAACGACGAACCAGTTTTCACGGTCATGCTTTTGCCTTTCTTGAAAAAGCGTTACCTCTGACTCAGGAATATTGGTGCATATTACACTTAAATTTTTTATGCGTTTTATCGAATTTTTCTGCTCCCTGTGATATGGAACCGTTTTGCTTTGAACTTCCTCTTTTGCCTGAGGTTTAGGGCTCAATTCTAACGCCAAACACTTATCACCTTTAGACACCATCTGGGCGAAGGTTAGCTTGCTGGAATGAGACGCGTTCACTTGGAGCTCTTTGGACGTAACCCCTGAGTCTGGAATCGATGGTACATTATTGACTTTTTTCAACAGTTCCGTCGATTGATGAAGTTCAGATTGCTTTTTGTTATTTCGAGCATCATCTGCTTCGGGTTGAATCGCTGGGGCAATTTTATCCATCAAGAGTGTTTTAAACCTTTCCTCAATTATTCGAAAATTATTTTCTAAAATTTCTAACCGAGGCTCAAGCCTTGCCTCATAGGCAGCGTTGTGTGGATTGTCGCTAGACTGTTTGCTTTGACATGAAGCGCATATGTAACAGACACTTGGGAAATCCACGTTGTTGATAATCGATGCCACTTCCTCTGTTAGGGCTTTATCACAATTGACCTGTATTTTACTCAGGCAGCCGAAACACTTGACGGCATGAGATCTAGCGCTTACCCCTTTGTTGCAAATTTTGCACACATCACGTGCAGCCTTCATTGTTTGGGTTTTCGGGGTCAACCTGCGTGTCATTGTTTCAAACCTTTCAGGGGTGAATCAGTGCAGTTATTGATCGATCGACAACTAGCGGTGGAGTGAATGCGTTGGATCGGAGTTAAGTGATCCAAACGATGAAAAGCGAACGAGGTAGATAAAACTGTTGCGATTTCACGATTTTCGATCTCACAGATTTCAAAAGAATATCGATCGATTCGGAGTGATTTGCTCTTCTCGACGGTATTTGAACAGAAACAATATTCCAAAGTACCGGGTCTGTTGCACGCGTGGGTAATTTGGGTTATAATTCGAAATTTGGATTTTCGAGGATTCAACTTTCGCGAACTTGAAACTGGTATAATCCAAACGAGTGAATTGAGACGAGTTCAATGATATCTGAACCGTTCAGTTCAGAAGAGCGAGTGAGGAAATAGATCCAAAAGTATGAGAGCACAGATTTATGCGGCTTCTTTTTGTTGTCGGTGTACGCGATTATATCTTGACAGGATGAACTCATGGATAAAGAAATAAAAAAACGGTGTGTATGCTTGCGACGCGGGGAGATATCTTCTTCGTTTGGTTGATCTGATATCAGAAACACAAAGCGATTTAAACAGGCGATCAATCAGCATTGAATCACCTAGTAATCACAATATTCAAGTGAAACAAGTCTGCAACGGTTGTCACTTCGATCTGATTTATCAACCAATCTTGTATCAAAGGGTACGTTTTAAGACCTCACCTCAATAGGCGCGTTAATTCAAACTTAAAAATAGCATATCCTTCGACTGCGGATGACGTTGCCCACCATTTAATCCTTCGGAGGTTGGTCTCGCTCAGACCGTTAACGATCTGCTTCCTGATTTTGTATCGTGGCGGAGAGTGGTGTTCCGTATATAATCCGAAAGCTGAAGATAAGCACTCATTGCATCTGAAATTCGCACATCCGCAATATGACATGCATTGGGTGCATCGCAAGACGGCTATGAGCATTCTTACAACGTGATCTTATGCTTGCATGCAAAGTTTTTACAACTAATTCCCAGACGTGGATAACTTATTTAAAAATACTCTGTTAGCAACACCTAAGGTCCTCGTTACAATTTAGAAATACCCCACACAAATGAATCCGCCGCAGTTATTTTGATTTGATGCATGTGTGGCAAGCCTTTTTAAAACATCTTGACTCATACACGCGACCCACGTTTATTGATATATTTGCATTCAGCGAGTCTTGAGGACCTATTCAAATCATTTACACGTCTATTATATTGTACTCATAAGATGACATCGCGATATTATTAAGTTAATTGCTTTTTCAACCATTAATGTTGAATCTTGATCAAAATACGAAAATTTCATACTTTGGAATCGGATTAGTTCTTCTTTATTCCATTGTGACTGAACACATGGAAAACACAAAGGATAAAAACAAATTACATAATCGTTCTGTAATGCTGTTGTTTTACCTGAAATTGGCAAGAAGGTGATAACGCAGTTCTTTTTATAGACGTATTTTTGTTAAGAACGTACACGGAAATTCATAACTAATCCGAACAACAACGTCCTTTCTAGATGGCTGGAGTTGTATGATGAATGAGAGGATATTTTACGTCCCATGGTTTTTGTGCGTTTTGAATGGATGCAATTTTATCCTTTAATTTATATAGATTTTAGATTTATGATGGATTAACACAAAACGATCCGCAATACAATAGAAAGTTCGTATAAAATTTGAACCAAATATTATTTCGTGTCAGCATCAATTAGGTTAAAAGAGGAGTGAAACTAAGACAAAGTTTGAAATGGAGAGGAGAAATGTATGTGGGAAATAAATTGATTGAAATTTTTTTCAATTGTGTGTCAATCGGGAACAATAAAGGTTTTAGGTTAGTGGGGTCAACGCAGTATTATTCAATATGAAATCGTAACGTTTCTTTGAAGAGAATTTCATTAGGTGAAAATACAATTTCTTGGCGAAAACCTTTCCTCAATAAGTATAAAAGGACATCATAGAAGTACCGACGAAACTTTTGTCGGAAATGTGATAATGGATTGGACGGATTAGGATTGCGTATCCGATGACTGGAACCAAATTTTAAGTGGTGACTCTCTATGTTGCAATTGTGTAATTAAAATGATCACGAAAAATGTTTTGCATTGCAGAGCTGATCACAAGCGTGAGACAAGCTCGAAGAAATGCGAATTATTTTGCACATTAACATCCGTATGCGCATTTCTTTAAAACCGACACAGAAAAATCATCACTGACACGATTGAAATCTATCACTCTGCTCCATCTGTTTGCTAAAAAAATATTTGGAGTTGGTGGACTCATTCTAAATTGATCATTCTAAAATGTTGCCTCAAATTTTCGCTCTTGAACGGATCCTTGATTCTCAATTTTTAACCAACATGAAGCAGAAATAATTGTTTCAAGAAATACCCAAAAAATTCATATACGGATCGACCTGTCATTAAACAATTTTAGGTTACCCACTTGAAATAAACTTTTAAAATATTGTCTGTATGTGATGGAGATCATTTGCTTCTAGAGAAATACATTTTACTGAGTAATACAATGATAAAACAAGGTATTTGAAAATATTCGAAACCGATCTGGAGTCCATAATCATGAAAATAAACTTTGCAATGAATCGGTTACAGCAAGTTTTTAGTTACGTTTCGCTTCTGAACACAGAAGCTTCGTCAGTCTAAGGGTGTCGGTATGAACATTGTTTATGTTTAAATGGCATTTTTGTGACCAATCCTGAGTTCTCTAATCTAGAAAGGGAGACCAAGACAATTGATCACCCTCCTAAATGCGGTGTTAATCCCTACATTGTTTATTTAGTGTGCAGGTGCGAACAGCGTCCACTGAGACACTGCATAGTTAATCCATTTGCACATTATGTGTTTTGCACGTTAATCCGCTGCAGAACCGAACGCCAGAAAGTTGAGATATCCGCCCCACCTACCTTGTTCACATCATCCGCCCCAGCCTTTCTTATTTCAACAGCCTCGGCGTGAAGTCTTTCTCTATAGGATTTCACTCCCCGTCTTATCACTTTCACGTTATCAAGATCTACGTTGTGTCTAGTGTCTAGCACGTGTTCAGCTAATGCAGAATCCCGAATCAGTGATTTATATTCACAAGGATTGCGATGTTGCTTTCCTACTCCTATCCTATGTTTGTTTACCCTAATGCAAAGTTCTCTAGACGTTTGACCAATATAAGTACCCATGCAACCATTGCATTTGATTTTTTAGATGCAGTTTTTCGCACAACCTAAAGGAGTCTTATCTTTGAGATGCACTAATACGGGGAGGAGAGTTATAACCCCCTTATATGTTACTTCAATACTTGCATTATTCAAAATTCTACTTATTCCTTCGGAGGCGCTTTTAACATACGATAAAGATACCGTAGCTCGCCATACGTATTCTGTTTTCGGTTGCAGATGTTTAACTCGGTTCAATTAGCGGTTAATTAAGCTCTTGGGGTAACCATGATTTGCAAGTCGGCGACTGACTTCTTCATAATCTCGTCTCTTATCTGCATCATCGCTGCAGAGGTGGTCAACCTTGTAGAATAGCGATTTTGCTATGGACTGAAATACCCTGTTGGGGTGCGCAGATGTGATTCTCAAAATGGCATCCCAGTCGATTGGCTTACGATATACCGTTGTTCTTATATTGCCGTTGTCATTTTGCGCGAGAAAGTCCAAGAACAGAAGTGTCCCTACGTAGACTCGGTTTCTTTTGTGACCTGGATTTTTTGGATTCAAACTATTGAGAAAACTGTGAATTGCTTCTAGTCTATTTCGCGTTATATATATATAGATATATATATATATATATATATATATATATATATATAATATATATATATATCCGATAACAATATTTGTACAAAGATCACAATTTGTCTAAATAACCACTTCTTATTTATGAGCAGCTACACAAGCTAAGCGATTGTTAAGCGATCTGCTCACGCCATTTTACTGTCCGTTGGATTGCACTGCATCGCATCCACACGTTCTTGCACTCGACCGAGAGACAACCGATCGATAATCGACCGCTTCGTCGCCCAGTGTATCTACCCGATCTCGCGAAATTGTAACAATGACCGACAACGTGACCTTAAACGGACCTGACGTGACCTTAAACGGACTTGACGACGAGGTTTGTAAAAAGTGCAAACTTTGTCAAAAGTTGGTAAGTCCCAGATCGCGTCAAGTTAAATGTTACTTGTGTTCAATTGCTATTCATGCGAACTGTGAAAAGTATTTATCACCTGAATCTGTAACTCTAATTAATAATGAAAAATTACCAGGCATTTGCTATGTATGTAATCCATGCAGATTGAAATTAAATAGTGATTTATCAAGAGCCGAAAACTCTGATTCAATTATGGAAAGGCGCATGTTCGCTGTAGAGTCGAACCTTAAACGGCTTGAAAACACGTTAGAGTCTTTCCAAACATTTGCGTGTCAGAAAGCACTGAAACCAGTTCTAAAGGCAGTCCCTAACCACATTAACCGCAAGTCTTACAGGGAAGCGTTAACTACTACGGAAACGGTGATTTCTCCCGAAATCGATCAAGGTCCCTTCCAACAGCTCGGTACGACCGATGAGTCTGCGAATCAGACCTGCAGTCAAGTGGATGAAAGTTCTGAATTATCGAAGGATGTGCATAAGCTTAGACCGAAGAGTTTGAACACTAAAACCCTCCCAAAGACAAACATTGATGATCTAACGGTAATTTGTAGTAATCTCGTTGAACCAACTTCGCCATCGCTAAAGCAACGCGAAGCAGATGACAGGAATCAATGGAATGACCTTTGCAGAAGCTTAGACATCACTGCCTCACCTGCGTCGCTGACGCGATTGTTTGGACCCCCCGAACTCACCTCGTGCGAACACACCCAGGTTACTGCGTGTAGTGCTCATGTCCGTCCAAGATATAGAAAATATGTTGCTCGCCTCATCCCTCTTAGTTGTAAACAAATCGATTGTGCGAATATTTCCGGACGTTCCTTGGGAAGAACGGCAAATTCGTCGTAATAATCCGGAACTAGCGAAAGAGGCTACAAATAGCAGAGCTGTTATAGTTCATGGTGTACCCATTTCGAACGAAGTAGAATCCAGCAAATGTCTGCAACACGATTGCAGTGAATGGAGATTTCTACAAGAGATTCTAGGTTTAAACTACTCATGTTATGCGCCTTATACCGAAAAAAGAAACGCATCAGCCTCCTCCTCTCAAAATATCATTCCGCACAGATGAGATGAATGATAGAATACTCGAGGCGTGGTATCAATGTGGAAAATTTGCACCTTCTGAAATTCGTATTCGGGCTGTATACGACATAAAACGCACGAACACCATTGTTCCTGAAATGACTTCGCTACCAAGTCAATCAAATGCACCTGAGACAAAAAACGTGGAGCAGCCGACCAATTCTGGGTCGGCGAATCCACTACTATGAGCTCTTCATCGTCAACAAAAATCAAATCTCTATCATGCTGTTACACCAATGCTCAGAGCCTTCTGGGCAAGTTTACTGAACTGTATTCACGTGCGACCGTGGCGTCTTGGGATTTGATTGCAGTGACAGAAACCTGGTTGTGTAATTCTATACACGATTCTGAACTTAAAATCCCTCATATGATGATTTACAGAAAAGATCGAGCAACAAAAGGTGGCGGTGTCCTCCTCTACTTACATGAAAGCATCAACTGCACTATACTTCTCTCCCCCGAGTTAGATGTCCCAGATACATTGTTTTGCTCTTTTGACTTACATGATAAACGTAAGTGCCTCTCAGCATCGATTTATCGACCCCCTTCTTCATCATCTGCCGCTGACACTGTTCTTGCTAATGCAATACGTTTTGCATTGAAGCTCACATATTCACATTCGCTCATCCTCGGTGATTTTAATGTACCGACCCTTGCATCACAAATTACTGGTGACGATTCATGCAAAAGCTTTCTTGAAGAAATAATGACTTGCACTTCTCTTTACAACCATGTGCAACAACGAACGTGATTTCGATCTGAACAAACCCCATCTAACCTGGACCTCATACTTACAAACGAAGAACTCGTGATAGAATCTGTTTCCTATACAGCTCCACTCGGATTAAGTGATCATGTTGTCATGACATTTGATTATATTTATCAATACGAACCAGCAGGAAATACTCAACGAACGTATGCAACTGTGAACTATGACTTGCTTCGAGCTCTTGCTACTGCAAATCGATGGGATTTCCTTGAACTCAAATCACCTAAGGAAATCTGGGAAACGTTTTACAGCCAACTTCGTATTATCATTGACTTATCATCGAAGGTAAAAATAATATCCAGCAAACAGCGTCCGAAAAAGCCTATCAGAAGCAGTACTCGGAAATGGATGTGTAAACGTGACAATGCCTGGTCCAAATACTTGGGCGATCCTTCTGGGATAACTTCGTGCTACTACACGTTATTGCGTAATAAGTATCTCTGCCTCATTCGAAAAGACATAAAAGATTACCAAATCAGTCTTGTCGAAAAATTCATTATAAATCCCAAAGCATTGTATAGACACGTCAACGACCTCCGGAATGTTGAAATGGGAATACCGCCACTGATCTCTGGTACTGGAATGGTGACGTCATTTAAAGAGTGCGCTTACTTTTTCCGACAACAATTTGCATCAGTTATCTCACAAGCGTCGACCCATAGACCTTCCTTAAACTCTGACAGCTGCAGCCTGCCAATTCTTCAGGGGGTGGAGTTCCCCATCAACGTCGTTCAAACAAAATTAATGACGATGAAGAGAACAGGCTCACCCGGTATAGACAATGTACACGCAAACATTTTGCACAATCTATCTTCCGAGTTGGCAATACCGATATCTGACGTATTCACGATGATGTTCGAGCAGAGCTTTGTACCAGAAACTTGGAAAACTGCCCTGATTAGTCCGATCTACAAGGGTGGTAAAAGAAATGATCCTTTAAACTATCGCCCGATAGCGTTATTACCAGTGCTATCCAAAGTAATGGAGTCCATAATAGCTGATGCCTTACGGAATCACTTTGAGATTAATAATTTAATCTCCGAGGCACAGCATGGATTCAGGAAAAAACGATCCTGTCTGACAAACTTGCTATTAGCAAAAGAATCTTGGTCTGAGCTACTGGATGCCGGCCACTCCGTGGACGTAATTTATATCGATTTCTCAAAAGCCTTCGATCGTGTGAATTACGAAATACTTTCGTCGAAACTACTCACCTACGGAGTATAGGGTAAACTCCATGCATAGATTAAGGAATGGTTGATATCTCGTGAGATGTAGGTGAGAGTCAAAAACGAACTATCCGAGTCGATTAAAGTTGCCCGTGGTGTCCCACAAGGATCAGTCCTCGGACCGCGTTTGTTTTTAATATATATAAACGACTTGCCTACTGTATTACAGTCGTCCGTGCTTATTTTCGCTGATGACGCAAAGCTTTGGCGCAATATAGACTCCACAGACGACACGCAGAACCTGCAACGGGATCTCGATATGATTCACACTTGGTCCATAGACAACGAAATGCCCCTGAATGCTTCGAAATGCAGTCTATTGTCTCTCAACAGCAAGTCGAGCAAAGAATATTATCTTGGTCGCACTGTTATAAACCCGCCTCCATCGGGAACTTTTGAAGTTTTCAAAAATCACTAGATATCCACATGGAAAAGTATGTTTTTTATGTTTGACAATAATCTAACAATATTTTGATATTTTTTACCATCCGACCCGATGTACATTTTTGTGGGTCTTGTAAAGCATAGCTTTTTACCTGCATATAATCTATGAATAAATCTATGAATAACAAACGATGATGTATAACGACGTTTCAAACTATGGACACACTTCAGTCTTTTTTTCATTATCTCATGTTTCTGAACAATGTTTCAGCATAAATTATATTGGAAACATCCTTGATCTCAGCATTTGCATTAGTGATCTTATTTCTGTTAGGCTGTTTAATCTAAAATGCGTATTCTTTACCAGATCAAATAAATTCGCAGACTGCGACACTAATTGTTCATAGGTTCGTGCAAAATTGAAGCTTCACCAGACCAGATTTCGCCGCGCATCATGGACTGGGAAGTCAAAGATTGAAGATGCCCTAACGTGGTTGACATATTTTACATTGATCTTCCGCAAGTTTCGCCTGAATTTTTGCGCCTGAAAGGATCCTTGATTCTCATTTGTTAACCAACCTAAAGCAGAAATAATTGTTTCACGAAATACCCAAACAATTCCTATACTGATCGAGCTGTCGTGAAACAATTTTAGGTTACCAAACTTGAAATAAACTTTTCAAATATTGTTTGTATGTGATGAAGATTATTCGCTTCTACACAACTATAAATTACTTAGTAATCCAATGATAAAACGTGTTTCTAAACAGTTTTGATTTGCCCAACATCTGACTTTAAATTGGGGCATCGATAGAACGTTTCCGGTTTGTCGCTTTAGTCTGGGTTTTATTGCGAACTGAAGGGTGATTATTGCGCACACTAACGCGAGATCAGAATCTACACAGGGAATCCAGTATGTGTTTTAGCAATACCTCACCACCTGTAAGTTATCGCGATATTTTCTAGCTGCGCCCATGTACTTTGTGATTGCGATCGCCAGGTAGCTAGAGTGTGCTTGGGATATTGAAATTATATCAAGGCAAGCAGGAAGCGTTGGTCGTCACAGACTGACAACAATCTCTCTCCATTGTCTGCCCAGTCGTCTGACATCCCATAGGTCCATACCAGAAACTGCTAATGGTTCGCTATACATCTTACTCGAGCATTAGAATCGCTGACAAACACTACTATATACCCCCTGTGTGGGTTTCCATAGTAAATTTATATCGATACGCAGTGTCTCTAGAGAGCGAGCGAGTCCAGACTGTTGTTCTAGTTGTCGCAGGGTACGGATATTGAACGATCTATATATGACCGAGTTCGGTCGTATTCTTTGTTGCTCTGACATGTTTGTCCATATCTTCGTTGCATCTGCTCGGATTTGTACCGTATAAAGTATTCTGTCTTCCCACACGACGACGCCTATCGGATTTCATACTTTTCGATCGCGCAAGCCGAATTACAGCATAGTTACCAGTTTTGACGGAAAAGGCCAATTCGTTCAGGCGTGAAAAGTTTTTCGCAGAACTAGCTACCCTGTGGATTTTTCCATCTTTAGAATGATCACATTGAGCTTCAGGTATATAAACCTTGTTCCATATTCTATCTTCTGCAATCACCGAGTAATTGCGGATTATTTGTTCAATGCAGAAACCATGGCAGCAACCACTGGCAGCTCACTGAACTCGCATAACACCAATCATCGATCAACCGGCAAGCCCTACGCAGCCCACGAACATGTGCGAACGTGTAACGAGGTCCACCGCCCAAACAAAGAAATCGATCAATCTAGCTGTGACCGCGACACGGGATCCATGTGACCTCTGCATTACATGTCTAACCCCAGTAAGCGTTGATAGCGTTTCAGTTAAATGTGCTTTTTGCAGGTTCCGTCAACGCGTCATGTGATAATAATTTGACTGATGACTGTGTGCGTCTTGTAAACGACGAGAAACATCCATCTGTTTGTTGTTTTGTATTAACTGCAGACAATTCAATGAAGGCGTTCGCCGCAGCACTAAAGACAGTTTGTAGGACAATAACAGCACTCGATTTAGAGAAATGTAAAGATTTTGAAGACAAAATTGTACAACGAATATCTGCTCTAGAGCAAAGTCTACAGCGTGTTAAAATTGGTATAACCGCGTATGAACAGATTTTGCATGCATTATCGCCCGTAGCGGAAATCAGCGATAGAGCAAACGCCGATAAAACACCACAAAAGTCAACTTTGGTTAGAGGTGCATCTTTGGTAATTGAATTCAAGGTAATTCAAGGTTTTTAATGGTCTAAAAAGCAACAAGCTTAACAACAACCATAGGATGGTAAAAATTGAAATTTAAGTGTATAAACAATATAAGAACATAGATTAAACAGTATGTAACTGTTCTGGAAACGAATAATGCAATAAAAATTCGTCTAATTTCGATTTAAACTCATGCAAGCTAGTGGCGTGAGCAACGGTTGAAGGTTAACTGTTCCAAGTAAAACAGACACGGACAGAGTAAAATTACCTTCTACAGTTCAGGCGGGAATGGGGTACGACCAGCACATATTCATGGGTCCGATAATTCCTCGCATCACTTCGCGTGAATAAATCCTGTAAGGGATGGTTCGGGGTATGGAATGTTTTGTAAAGTAAGATAAGGTTTCCTCTGATTCGTCGATAGGGAAAATCTAACAGAATCAGTTGAGCTATCCTTTCTTAATATGGTTTGTTTCGTTGAGCGGTGATAGATTCGCTGCATAAGTTTCACATCCCTGAAAGGTGGTTTTTTGTTTGTGTTTGTACCGCCGAAGCGAGTGATTAGCGGTGATAGTGATTAGCGGTGATACTG
>JACCGJ010002973.1:0-13934 GCA_013407085.1 Atriophallophorus winterbourni | reverse complement strand
TTATCCTTCAGTGTCCAGTATGATAAGCGGCCGATCTGAACCTTTCCGAATCTCAACATATCCTAAACCCAAAACTCACTTTATAAAACCGCGCACGTCTGTATTCATAGGTGCCATGAATGTATGAACGCTGCGTCAATGAGTCCAGCAAGTTGCTCTTGCCCTCTGTCTAGATTCGTTGTCTATTGACATTTGTTGCTTGTTAGAGACAATACTGAATGATCCCTCTACGATAATTGAATTGACCGCATGAACTCTTTCCAACAAGTACTTTTTGTGCTACTCAGGTGACTCTTGCTTCCTCCTCAGACCTAGCCGGTGTAGGTATTGTTCCGAGTGCAGAAAGCTCACTTTTAGACTGGATTCCCGTCAATAGCGGGATGTGACAGGCATGTTAGACGACACTTAGTCACACCATTTTGACAACCTAAACGGAGTTGGTACCGCTTACTTTACTTTTGTGCGACCATATCCTCCTGGAGGATGAGTCGGCTTCAATGAAGAGTCTTGGAAATTTGGATACAAAGCGGCGTCCCCATCACCACTCGGTGTTTCTTCGAGTCAGCTTCTCTAGCCTTTGCACAACCAAGTGCGACCTGCAAGGTAGCAGAGAGTTGCCAGTAAGAGGTGGTGTGTCTAAAAGACTCTGTTCCAGATTTTTCCTCAGTGTTTTCTTCCGAAACCTTTCCCGCAGTGGAGGTTTAAAATCAGGGTTTTCCTTTCCTTAGATAAAATGCCCTCCCAGGCTAACGAGCTCCATCTGCCCGAAGCAAACTGGTTTTCAGGCGCCAGTCAGCCGCCTTGGCCCCTTCTCCTGTTGGTGTTAAATAAATTGGTGCAGACTTAGAAGGAAATAGCCGCATATCGTGTACATGAGATACGTTAAGTTTCAATGCGGTTAAGTCCACTGGGTCGCTTAGCGGACTCAATGAGTTCATCATCTAATCTCGTTTCTTCATTGTTGCAGAGTTGACCCCACACCTTGCTTACACCTTGCCATCTTGAGCGCAAATCGTTCCTGCCGAATTTCCCTTGTGCCAATCCCTACTTTGACAACATCACCTCACAGGCTTGCCTGACTGCACAAGGTCATGACTGTGACCTTTCACAAATCATTATTTCCATTTCCACAGGACCAACAACGCGAGGTTTGTGAGCGTTGTGTGACCGCGGAACCTCGCCACGGGGAAGCTTGGTGCCGCATCGCCAAGGCTCCGTGTAACTGGCGTTTGAAGACGAAGGATATTTTGCTCCTTGTTGCCGAAGCTCTGCCCGTTCCTGCTTGATAGCTTGACATCTCGCATTGTTGTACATTATTTCTGGTGCGATAAACATGTGAATTTCGTGCTGTCGTCGTATTGTTTTCGCTTACATGGGGGAAAGATTTGTGGAGGAGGTGAACATACGACTAGCGGAACTGTTAGTGCAAAAGTTCTCTCTCTGTTATTAGCCGTACAACTCCTCGATAAATAAATTCTTTGCTCTTCCGTCTCGAGTTCCGCAGTGTGATCAGCGGTAGTAATTATAAATTTAACGCCGCATTAATCGGCAACACGTCAGAGTGGTATGCACAGTCTTTGAGATAACAATCAGACTCATTTTATCCTAGCTAAAGTTCGTCGGTTTCCTCTTTCTACGTCTCCGACCTCTTGACTTTGATCCTAAACGGATTTATCACTTTACCATCTTTTTTGAACTTTACACATGCTACTTTTCCTCCACTTCTTTCAATATACTTGGGGCTTATCGAATGTTGTATCAGAATACTTCACGCGCAAGCTTAAAGTATTCTGGGAACAGTTTTGAATCACTTGTTCATGCGACCGATCAGTATTATGTTCACAAATACATCGAACCCGCTACCCTATCATCTAATAAAGTGTCTATCATAATCGAAGACTCGATAGAAACACATCATATTGCATATATCAAAGGTACTTCATTTCATCTGCACCATGCCACATTGGCGATAAGGGACTCATTACAAAACAATTGTGTTCAAATTTGGCTAGCTAATACGATGTGTATAAGAGATATTTTGAGAACATGTTTATATTTGTGACTACTCATCCGTGACAAGCCCATCGAACTATTCACAAAGTTGATCACGATGGCCTCGAGTTTCGCTCTTATTTTAGTTCATCAGCAGTGCATCTTGTTTCGGCTAACATCGTGCTAAGTTGATTGGACAACGGGTTGTATGCTGAAACACGCTGGAGTCTCACTACCATTTCTATCCCCCCTCATATCTGTCTAGGCCTGGGCAACCTGACGGTATCTTAGCCTCTGACTGTGCGGCACTTTGCCTGGATCAGGCTTGTGCTTTCATACCACTGCCGTACAGTAAAACATTTAGTACACGCCCTGTATACCATCATCTTTGTTTTTACAGTCAACTTTAATGACGGGTGTATAATCGTGCAGCACTTTGTCATGTACAGCTAACATCGTGCTAAATTGATTTGTCATCGTTAGTGAGCTGAATGCGAATACACGTTGGAGTCTCACTACCATTGCTGTTTTCCTTTTCCATATCAGTCTAGGCCTGGGCAACCTGATATTATCTTGATGTGATGTGATGTGAAAGCACAAGCCTGATCCAGGCAAAGTGCCGCAGTCAGAGACTGCACGTGGGCTGAGATACTGTCAGGTTGCCCAGGCCCAGACAATGGTTGAACCAGGATATGTGAAATGATGCACTGGTTCAAGCTGACAGTTTCCCCTAGTGATGATTGGAGGCGATACAATCTCTTGACCAAGGACTTTGGTCTTGCTCATGCTGATTTTTAGCCCAAAGTCTTTGCATGGCGACGAAAAACAGTCCATTAGCGACTGGAGTTGTTCTTGGGAGTGAGCAATAATGACAGGATCGTCGGCAAACAGCAGGTCACAGATTAGCTCATCCCGTGCCTTGGTTGGTGCTCTCAACCGGTTCAGGTTGAAATGTTTGCCATCTCTTCGCGTGCGTAGGCATTTTAATTTACTTTTGTGCGACTTTCTCCTGGAGGATGAATCAGCTTCAATGAAGAGTGCTTTTGCTTTTGTGCGACTATCTCCTCCTGGAGGATGAGTCGGCTTCAAAGAAGGTTCTTGGGAATTTGGGTACAAAGCGGCGTCCCCAGCACCACTCGGCGGTTGTTCGAGTCAGCTTCTCTAGCCTTTGCACAACCAAGTGCGACCTGCAAGGCAGCAGGGAGTTGCCAGAAAGAGGTGGTCTACCAGACTCTGTTCCAGGTTTTTCCTTAGGGTTTCTCCCGAAGCCTTTCCGCGATCGGGTATCCCGCAAGGCAGCGGAGGTTTAAAATCAGGGTTTTCCTTCCCTTAGATGAAATGCTTTCCCAGGCTAACGAGCTCCATCTGCCCGAAGCAAACTGGTTTTCAGGCGCCAGTCACTTGCCTTCGCCCCTTCTCCTGTTGGTAGAAGCAGTTCCGCCGGGCTCGGGGAGCCACTCGTGCAGGCCAGAAGCTGGACTTGGTTGTCAGAGGCTATTTGAGACGCGTGCCATATGGGAGCATTTTATAAGCAGTGGGATCTTATCCCCACTGCCACCCCCGGCTATGACAACATTTGGAACCTCAATGACGAGTCTTGGGAATTTGGGTACAAAGCGACATACCCAGCACCACTCGGCGTTTGTTCGAGCCAGCTTCTCCAGCCTTTGCACAACCAAGTGCAGCATGGAGTTGCCATAAATGTGGTATGCACCAACTAACCGTCTACCTGCAAACTGGTTTTCAGGCGCCAGTCACTCACCCTCGCCCATTCTCCGTAGATAAATTCCTTGTTCTCGTATTAAAAGCGTGCTTCAGAAGCGGAGCAAAGAAAATGCCGAACAGTGTGGGAGCAAGAACACACCCTTGTTTGACGCCTCGGCGAATGATTCTAATGTTATCATGTTATATATGTGCTGATTAATGGAATATTAATACAAAGCTGAAACTTTGATTCCATATGAATATTTCTCCACTTCTTTGATATCTCTTCTCTGTCTAGGCCCAGGCAACCTAACATTACCCCAGCCCACATGTACTCTGACTATGCAGCACTTTGTCTGGTTCCACGCTTGTGATTTCATGCGTCTCGGTGAATGTATAAATTCTAGGGAAAATGACCACTTAACAAGGCTGTGATACTGTCAGATTGCTTGAAAAAGGACATCACAGCCCCAGGTTATTCCTCGAGACTTTTAACAAGTGGTCGTATCTGTAGCACAGATGGAAATACAATTACTGACTATACAAGTTCGTGTACAATTCTGAGCTTCTCATTTGAGATGCGACAGTTGTACCCTATCTCATTTATCTCTATCATTTTTGGGTAATCAGTCAGTCTCTGTCGGTGCGGCAATTTGTCAAGCATGTGATTTCACACACTATACGAATCCATCTGGTTCAAATTGTGTATCTATGTGCAAATTCTACCGACTATGAGTCATTATCTGAATAGTATATTGGATGCGAAATGAAGATGAAACTTTGTTATGTATGTATGAAAGCGAAAACAGGAAAATAGCTGTCGTGCTAAGCTTGCTCGAGTTCCTCCACGAAAAACTTCACGTAAATGCTAAAACATGATAAGGAAAGTCATGCAAGCTGAACTCTCGTTGACCTTCATGAAATTTGTGTGCAGATTATCATCAAAGACAGTGTTACACTGGTAGCACGTACCCAATGCTTAACTGCCATACAACCATCAAAAAATTAAAATCCTAAGAGATTGGGAAGGGTGGGACTTCAACATCTAAGGAATCTACAAAAGAGTAAGCAAACAAACTGGGATGAGGTGCCAATACGTCGAATCGAACATACATTCAATGGAGTTTTGTGAACGAATAGAGCGACATCAGCATGACAGCTTCCTTGCGGTTTCCACTCCCATGCATCATCAGAAGCTTTCCTCCTCACTTCACTTGACAGCATAAAAGTTGTGTGGGTGGATTAATTTCATTCGCTGAAAATTCATGGACACGAATAAAGTCCAGAAGTTATACCAACCAACTCGTTACCAGATGATGAAATCGGTTTGCATCCGTCGAATCTTAAATGTTGAAATCTTCCGTTTCGTTTCGCCTTTCAATATCAATTAGCAAAGGTGATGCCCCCAGTATAGAGTAACGCTTTGTAAAGCTCAACTCAGAATGCTCCGGTAGTCAGGAGAGGGCTTAACATCGCGTTACTACAATGCTGACGACGCCAAGAATTGTTGGGTCCAGTAAAACGATGTTGATGCGGAACGAATGCGCCGTTTGTACACTAAAAAATAACGACCAACATTCAATCTATTTATTCCACAGTAGCCATTATTGAGTGCTCAACTGCCAGACAACCGTGATACGACAACATCCGAAAAAATGGATCTGGGAAGGTTGAGACCTAAAAAGCTACCGAACCTATGGAACCTAGAATGGAACAACGCATTCAACTACGTTTCATGAACGAGTAGAACGACATCAGCAAAACCGCTTTCTTGCCGCTTCCACTGCCAGACATGACAACAAGCTTTCGTTATCACTCCATTTGACAGTACACAAGATTAAATAAACACTCCAAGAGGTTTATTGCAAAATCTCACACTGAACACAGTTTTATGACATATATTCAGGCGTAACTAGTCGTTTCGATATCGGATTTCGAGGACCCAAGCCCGACAAACGGACTACTCCGACTTTAGAAAGGTTACTAGCTAGGCTACTTAGCTGTTAATCCCATGTGATGGTTTAGCCATAACGAGTTCTACATCAATAGGAATCCGTTTTAAAAGTCCCATGGAGCCACAGCGAGGCATCTTGAGATCAATGAATAAACAATACTGAAACTAAGTCATACTTGAATGCCACTGTTGCATAGGGTTCGTACAACGAACCACACAGAATCCCATAGTGATTCGTGGTCAAGCACTCAAGGCGCTTATGGATGACCAAAGTATAGTGTTGCTCACATCCCCCGAAATTACACTCCAATATCGGTTTCTGGATGTTTGCCTTCATCGGGTGGAGACAGTAAGATTTGGTTCAGTGAGACTTGAAACAGTGGATAAATGGTAAACAAGGTTACACTTGAATGCCACTGTTGCACAGGGTTCGTACAATGAACCACACTGAATCACATAGTGATTGGGGGTCAAGCACTCAAGCGCTTATGGATGACCAAAGTAATGTGTTGCTCACCCCACCCCCCGCGAAATTACACTACCGGTAGTGGAGTGCAAGTCGGGAAAGAGTAAATAATGCTCACGGATGATAATCGTAGAGCACCCTGTCAGCGTGCGACTGCCGCCGATCGTTCGAGTATAGTCCATCACAGGGGAGCGCTGCGGGGAGATTGTTTCTCTCGAAACGGACTGTTTAGTACCCGAAAAGATGCGAAACATTAAACCGGCTTATGATGTACATCAATGGTGTGTATGTGCGGGGGATGTGAGCAGCACATTACTGTGGTCAACCATGAGTGCTTGGCCAGGAATCACTATGTAATTGTGTTTGAACTACGTGGTTCGCTGTTCAAACCATATGCAACAGTGGCATTCAAGTATAACATTGTTTACCACTTAACCACTGATTCAAGGCTCACTAAACCTAATCTTGATGTCTTCACCTGATGACAGCAAACAGCTGGAAACCGGTAGTGGAGTGTAATTTCGGGGGATGTGAGCAACACATCACTTTCGTCAATACTCAAACTTATTATCACCCCGTGGATCCAGAAAAACCAATGTTTATGCCGAACGAATGCGTTTTATATACACCTTATTAAAAAAGAGGAGCATCAACACCAAATCTGTTTATTCCACGTATGAATGCTTCTTCGATTTCTTACGAGGGGTCACCATGGATACGTCCGGCTGCTCATGTTCCGCTGCGCTCGAGTCGGAGAGCGTACGTTTGCGTTTGGACTCCGCGACCACCTGTTCCAGTTCACCGTCCATCTCATGTCGCAGCGATTTGGACCGCTGACGTTTCTTCTTCGATTTGACAACCGTATCTGTCGAATCGGGTGCTTCTGGCTCGACCTCGCCATTGACGCCATTGGAAGGTTCTTGTTCCATGATGGATTGCTCCTTGTTCTTTTTCTTCTTTTTCGAACGCTTCACGTCAGTCAGGTTGTCCTCAGGCTCGCTGGCGTCCAATGCCTTTTGCTGGAGGCATTTGATTGCTCGTTTCTTCATCTTTCGTATATATTTATGAACCTGAAATCACAAGGGGTGGATAGTGCAACACTGCGGTGTAACATACATAGATAAGTTTGAACTATCATTTTGGGGAGCGAGGCGTTCATGCTTTGCATAATGAAGCTATTTCCAATCACAATCATTTCGTAAGAGTGAATTTCTCGATCCAGTGACCAAAGTACAAAAGTATGTATGATGTATGAAAGCACAAGCCTGATCCAGGCAAAGTGCCGCACTGTCAGAGACTGCACGTGGGCTAAGATACTGTCAGGTTGCCCAGGCCTAGACAGATATGAGGGGGGAAATAGAAATAGAAATGGTAGTGAGACTCCAGCGTGTTTCAGCATGCAGCTCACTACCGTTGGCCAATCAATTTAGCACGATGTTAGCCGTACAACACAGAAATGCTGCACGATTACACATTCGTATGTATGTATGAATGTATTAATGTATGTACGCATGTATATGTATGTATGTATGCATGTATGTATGTACGGATGTGCAATCGTGCAGTACTTTGTGCTGTGCGGCTAACATCTTGCTAAATTGATTGACCAGAGATAGTGAGCTGCATTCTGAAACACGCTGGAGTCTCACTACCATTTCCTGTTCTTTTTTCTTCCTCAAAGCTGTCATAGCCCATGTGTAGTTTCTGACTGTACGGCATTTTGCCTGCATCAGGTTTGTGCTTTCATACCATACCATAGCATATCATACAATCTACGTATGTATGTAAGCATGAAATCATAAGTCTGTTCCAGGTAAGGTGCTGCAAAGCCATAGACTGCACAGGGGTTATGATATGGTCCGGTTACTCGGGCGTAGACAGATACGAGAAATGAAAATAGAAATGGCAGTGAGATTCCAGCAGCTCTTTACAACCTGTAAATCAATTTAGCACAGTGTTTGCTTCATAGCACAAAAGTACACCCTGAAAATGTGATGAGATGTATAAATACATTCCATGGCTTGACTTATCTAGATTACGAAGAAGCCTTGTGAATTATTTGATGTTCATTTCATACGGATAAAACGGTAAACCTACTTCGGCATTCGCTGTTGCCATTGCTTCCGCATTGGTTGGCGCTAATTGACCGGTCTCCAGGTAATTTAATCGATCTTCCAATTGCTTCTTCAAATGTTTCCCGTAAATATCATTCAGCAGTTCACTGAAACAATCAACGCGACATGCGATGGCACACTTCGCGGCCAGAAATCGTGAAATACGTCCTTTATTCGGTCTGGCGGCTCTCGTTATAAATGGGCAATGATAAATCAGACCATATTTCGGCGTTTTACCCCGTGAACGTAGCGCTCGGAAGAGCGCTTTTTCCGCACCTAAAATCTGAATGGTTGATGCGGGAAATTTGGCCAGATTCATCAGGGAACCAGCATGCGAGATTAATCTGGCCCCGACGCGTTCACCGATCAAAGTGCTCAAATTGGGCGCAACTCCGGACAATTTTGTAGACAAGTAGTCTTGTAGCTGTTTCCGACGCGCAACCAACGACAGTATTTTCGTGGTGAACGAGGACAAATGCTCCGAATCGTCGTCAGTGATATCGAAACCTGTCAAAATAAGCACGCGCGTTATGAAACACACCAATCAATTACCAAAAGATGACTTGGAGGCCTCCAAAATCGCGCGAGCCCTTTCCGTATCCAACGCTTCTTCAAGGGCTTCTAATTTGTCTTCGGTGATTCCCTCACGAGTGCCGATAATGCAAATCACTTTAAGGAAGGATACATTGTCTGGTACAATTTTGATCAACTCTGGAAAATGGTATGAGAACCATTCCTTTATCCGCATACAAAATACGTTGATATCTTTATCAAGTTGATCTAAGAGATTGATCGACTGGATGATCATGTTATCATTCCTAAAAGAAGAAGAGTGAAAACAAAAAACCCGAGACCGTACCTGTTCACATTGAACTTGACCTTCGCACGCGAATAACTATGACCCAGACCAATTTGGGCCTTGGACTCGGCGAAATGTGACAGTTCCTTTATGTACGTCGGAAAGTGCAAACGGAGTGCACGAAACGCCTCGGACAAAATCGATTCGAAGGTGCACATGAACGTCTCGGGAAAATCGGCATCAGCACTTTTTAACGCATCGGCCAATTTGCGTTCCGCGACACACAGTAAAATGTTGCTCTGGTTTAGAGGGAGATTAGCCTTCAGAAAGGTTTTCAAGTCCTCGTGTAAAACACCTTCGGAAATCGCATTACAGTTCTCCAAAGCGTTTGCGGACGATCCGAAAGGAGAGAAAGCGTGGAGTTTGAATGCCTTGCAAAAAGCGGCATCGTCGTATGTCAGATTTTGGGATAATTCCACAATGGACTCGACATCGGACGCTTTGACTTTGAGCAAAGCGTAACCGAGTGCGTGCTCGTAGAGTATAAACTTTTTCTGAAAAGAAAGAAATCAATTAGCAACATAATGTTTCATGAAATTTATCATATCACATTAGAAATGAGCTATTCTGGGGATTTAGCCTGTTATCTCTTCTAGCAGAAATGTGTTTACAGTTTGATAATATGAAACTCACTAGTGGAAAATTTCATGTAACTTTAAGCAAGTCGTTTTTTTTTCGAAAAAGTGCTTGACAATTGATTAGTTTAAACCCATCTACATGTTTTGGGAACATGTGATTGAACAGGTTGGTCGTGCTAACCTTATCCAACAGTGGCTTACAAGCGCAACTTGTTTACCATTCTTCCACTTTTTCAAGGCATGCGAATACTGATCCTACTGTCTGTAGCTGATGAGTGCAAACAGCACGAAACCGGTCGTGGGATCTGTGCGTAATGGAACTGAATGCAAATTAGGAATTTTGATTAGTTAGTAATTTATTGAGGATGAAATACACTGAAACGAAGTTCTTGTTTAGTCTTTGGAGTGTTGAAATTTGTGCCGTTACTAGATTATGTTCGGTAAGCTTTGGCAGCAACAATCCTACGCGGTTCCTGTGTAGGTGGTGGAGCCTGAATTTGAAGGAAAAAGATAAAGATATTCCGACAGTTTTACTGAGGTTTGTAAAAACCGGCGTCAATCGGGAACGAGTCATAGAGGTGTGATTGAAACTCATAGAGAGACCAGAGCGGCGAACGATGCTTGCATGTACAGACGCTGACCAACTCACATAAGCACATTATCAGCATATGCAGCCGTTCACCGGTAACAAGTATCGAGAGCTAAATTGCCATACGACCGCGACACGATAAAATGTTAAATAGAAGAAAAGGACTCGAGGGAAATGAGAAGTTAGACGTCATAATGTCTTTGAGAATCACTGCTTTCGCGTCTTTAGTCATAGTCATCGTCAGAGATAGCATTACACCGGTATATATGTATGACATCACAAGCCTCATTCAGGCAAAGTGCCGCACAGTCAGAGACTGCACGTGGACTAAGATACTGTCAGGTTCCCCAGGCCTAGATAGATACACCGGTAGCATGTACCGAATACTTAACTGCCATACAACCATCTGGTGTAGTTAGCGGGCACTATCTGACAGGTAAAGCGACTAGTTGCTAAATTCATTTTCCACCGTTAGTAAGCTAAATGCGAAAACACGCTGGAGTCTCACTATCATTTTCCATTGTCATATTTGTTTAAGCATGGGCAAACTGACAGTATCTTATCTCACATGCAGTATATGACTGTATGGCACTTTGCCTGGATCAGACTTGTGATTTCATACATACAAAATAAAAGTAATCTTACTTATGACCACAAACAGACAAAAACCGGTTGTGGTGTGAGCAGATTAAATGGACTGTGGTGGCGATCGGAGTTCACAATGGTCACTTCTCCTTGCAAAAATGACTTTGATTCGCGGTGGTTGCAGTTATCTTTTTCAAATGCTGACGAGTGTTTGTACGTGTATGAAAACACAGACCTTGATTAAGAGAAAATCACAGCAAGACTCCAGCGGGTTATCGCAAACCGCTCTAAACCGGTTGCAAATTAATTTAACACAGAGGTACCCGCTCCGTATAGAATTATTACCCAATTTGACCGTTGTAATAGTAACACGACAAGGGTTCGCAGTTCGGTGCAGCTGCAGCAAAAGGAAGCGCTTCTAGAAAAATGAAATTAACCACTGAAAATAGGCACTATTGTCAGGATCAAGTGTACATTCTGTGAATCTCTGAAAACAATACAGAGGTCGGTTCACTTTTTACGCTTTCATGCACAATATCCAATAACAGCTTTGCCCGTATGAGCAACCGTTGCATCAAAGTTAAGGCTATATTCAGTTTTTCATTTGTTCCAAGGCGCTGATGTGCAATTAGTCAGTACGTGTGTGCTGTGTAGCTAACACCGTGCTATATTGATTTGACACAGGCAATAAGCTGTATGCGTTCATTTTCCATTTTCCTATCTGTCTAGGTCTGAGAAACTTGGCAGTATCTTAGCTCACGTGAAGTCTAAGACTATGTCGCACTGCCTAGATGTGGCTTGTGACCTCAAACATACTGTTCCAATTTAACGAGAGCGAACAACACTAAGCCAGTTGTGGGTTTGTGATCGAAAAGCGTGAAAATATGGACATTTCGTCTGTGTGATTGCACTTGTTGGTTGCAACAAGGGTTTCTTTTGTTATTGTGTAGTTTAAACATTACAGTCTTATTTGCTTTTGATTATCATCGACTATATTTCAGGTGAGTTACTATCCACTTGCTTGCTATACGTTAATGACGTGAAACTATAGAAAATTAAACACAAATCAAATGAAGTGGCTGACATTGAAACGAATTCAAACGACTCCTGCGTTGGTCAAACACAATAAAATGCCGTTGAATCGAGGTATGTTGAATGTATCCGCATGGGTACAAAATTCACTAAGCTGGAGTTGTTTCAATGTGTTAGAGACGCACGATGGTAAAATGAATCTTCTACGTACTTCTATCATTAAATGACAAGGTTTTGTGAAAATAGTTAAACACTTGTCTACTCGGATGATGGGATTCTTGCACCATCAAACATTTGAATCTGAATGGCGAACACTTGGACTTGCACTTTGGCGTATCGTCGTATATGCCTTGGACATATGAACAATTTTTGTTTCCCATTGCAAATCAAAGCTAGTACCGGAGGACAGCTTTAGCAACCTGGCGCGTTCAGGACTAGACCATTTCTCACAGATGTTTTTATATGCAAATTATCAAAGTGTTGCCCGCAGCCGTTTAAATTTGGACGATGTTTTGCTAAACCGTACTTTTCCGAAGCGCTAACTTATGACTATCCATGCTGATTACGACAATTTTTTGTAATATATTTGCCTAAGCGGTACATGGTTGATCCGCGATTCTGCACGGTGGTTGAGTTGTAAAAGTATGAAGGTGGCTGAAATCTAATCATGAGACCAGAATCCCTTAAAATTTCGCGATTGAGCACCCAGCACCGCACTATTGAATATTTACGTGGTATGGTTCACGGATCATTGAATCTGGATATCCGCAAATAAGATGAAGCTTCTCTTCAATACCAAAAGCACGGATGTGCAATCGTACAGCACTTCTACGCTGTGCGCTTAACACCGTGCTAAATTGATTGGCTACTGGTAGTGAGCTGAATGCTGAAATATGGTGGAGTCTCACTACCGTTTCCATTTTTGATTTATTTCGCATTTCCGTTTAGGCCTGGTAAACCTGACAGTATCTTATCCCACGTTGTAGTCTCTGACTATGCGACACTTTGACTGGATCAGGCTTGTGCTTTCATACTTCACTACTACGCTGAGAGGTTATTGTCTAGGCCTGGGAAACCTGACAGTATCATAGCCCATGTGCAGACTGACTGTGCGGCACTTTGTTTGGATCAGGCTTGTGCTTTCATACCATACCATACCATATATTGATAAAGTATATAATGAATGTGCCAGAATCAAGCTTATCAGATATACCGCAAGCTACAAACAATTTTCTCTGCTAAAAGTTTGGCAGTAGTAACAATATTAATTCATTAATTAATTAATTCATTAATGGTTACCCGGATGATGAAAACTTTATAGATCGCAATCATTCAATCAATGTTTTTGATGACAAAGGACAGGAGAAATCTTGAAAAGTCACTAACGAATGAGTTCGAAACCTTGCTAAAATAAGAAATGAACTGAATGGAAACAATCTTCATTTGATTGTTGAGCATTTATATGTACTGATTTCACATTTATAGAAACAAAATATACGCAGCGTGACATACCGTCATTTTCAAACACCCGCTGTTTGAGGTCAAGGTCACAACACTTCATTCCAGTTAAGGTGCATATGATAGTAGGTGGCTAACGAGCATGTTGAGGGTACAGAATTTCTTTTTGTGGAAAGCTGCAGAGAAGCAACTACCACTGCCAAAACGTATATTCCTTTTAGTCTGTTTGAAATCTTCGCCGGATCGCGAAGCCAAGAGATTTCCGGGTTGAACTAGAAAGCACGGTTATAGCCGATGCTGGAAAAGAAAAACAGTTTTCTGAACCAGCAATGTGAGAGGTTACTGAGTAGCTGTTAATAAAATTAAAAAAAACACAGAGAACTCTAGCCCTCACTTTAATTTTACGGGATAAGCAAAAAAAGGTGAAAACCTAAGCTTGTAAAGCCATTAGGAGAGTATTCCAGGGAACAACTTACCCCCCAGTGCGGTTCAGTTATTTGCCATGATAGTAAGTGGCTAACGAGCATGTAGAGTGTACAGAGTTCCCTTTTGTGGAGCTGCAGAGAAGCAACTACCACTACGAGCAAGCAAAGATGTTGTTAT
>JACCGJ010002972.1:0-17935 GCA_013407085.1 Atriophallophorus winterbourni | reverse complement strand
GACGCGGGTAATGACAAGGTAGTACAAGCTACCATCAAAAAGTCGAATCCACTGTGATGCACATTCAAGGAAGTGTATGTGTGATCACAGATACAATCGTGCACGATGGGCCTTTATCACTTTCCCAAAATCACGACATCGCTAACAAGTGCCAGATGTTCAACTGTTATAAATTCACGAAGGAGTGTCAGACTCGAAAACTGATAAATCTACAGGAACGAAGCACGGTCAATAAGGTCAGAGGCCTACATCTCGACTGGAAAATGTGGTGTGGGAAGTTTGAATTTTTTATCATAGGGAACTAGTACAAACCAAGTAAAAGCAATCATATTGCAATACGAAGAATGACTAGACCGTAAGAAATCCGAAAAATGGAGTCACGCACTGGCATGGCCTGATAGGCTGCAGATACTATGATACTATGATGAGGCTCTGGCTTTAGACAGATATACGAAAGCAGAAAAGCAAGCAAAACACTCATGCGACTGCATTATGAACTCGGTTAGAGCTTGCAAGTACTGAAAAACCACATAAGGGAGCCATAACCCACCTTCACCGTGTTTGTCCGTAAATTGGAATGCTTCCACCAAACGTAGGACTTCATCAACCGAACGTCCAACCGGCAGGTCATTGATAGTGATCTGGCGGACGATACCATCTGGGTTGATTATAAACAGACCACGCAATGCGACGCCGAGCTGATCTTGTAACACACCATAGTCACGCGCAATATTCTTTTTGTAGTCGGCGAGCAGTGGATAGCGCAATCCCCCCAAGCCACCTTCCTGTCAGGGTGAATGAGGAAAATATTATCTAATCGGTTATGAAGGAGATCGCTGATAAAAAGAGGAAAATCATTAAACTCAAAGTCACTGCTTCGCCTGAGACACTTAGCGAATTGTAAACCTCTGATGGCACGTGCTACATAGATACCGATGAACTTTAGCACAGCCTTCCGTTAGACAACTTTCAGGCTAAATTGTATACATAACAGGAAGTAGGCTCTACCTCTACATATGTATCTATGTATGAAAGCACAAGCATGATCTAGGCAAAGTGCTGCACAGCATAGGCGGCACGCGAGTTAAGATACTGTCAGGTCGCCTAGGCCTAGACAGATATGAGAAATGAAAATAAAATAGAAATTGCTGTGAGAATCCAGCGTGTTCTCGCATGCAGCTCACGGCCAGTGGCAAATCAATTCAGCACGGTATTAGCTGCATAGCACAACACGATTGCACCTCCGTGCGTAAAGTCTACATGAAGAAAAGATAATCGTAACTGGAAAGTGTTTGATATTATCACTTATTTCTAGCAAATGATGCTGAAACACAAATGAGGTAATGAAAGTCGATGTGCAGTCTGATCGCTTAGGTCTATGCCTAGTGAGAAAGTAGACACCATTATTGGTCGGTAAGAAACGATGCAGAAAATTGTCCGCTTTCGAAATTCGTTTCAGCATATTGCATGAGAAAAATAAAAGAAATGAAATAATAATAATAATAATAATAATAATAATAATAATAATAATAATAATAATAATAATAATAATAATAATAAATAATAATAATAATAATAATAATAATAATAATAATAATAATAATAATAATAATAATAATAATAATAATAATAATAATAATAATAATAATAATAATAATAGCATAATACGTTAATAGAAATGCGCCATGATAAATGGCTAAGATTACCCTGGATAAAACATTCACTGAGTACAAATGCATGCAGGGGCACGCTAGAGAAAACTAGGACTCGGTTAATATCGAGTGGCAAAAATTTAAAATGCTTGATGAAGTTTTGCCAGAGAAAACCGATGTTCTCGGCGAAATACAATTTGCCATTTAATGTGACATCGAATATGTGAAGTGGAGACGTGGCAGTTAACAGTAACTGCATTCAAAAGCAAAATGAATGCGTATCGTTTGCGGTGTTCTGTATTACGAATGGGAAGAGTTGATCGCGAGATCATCAGGCACGTGTACGTTTGCATAAAACGAGATCAAAATGGGGCCAGCTATTCCGGCTGGTGAAAAGTACACAATTAAGATATTAGGTCATCCGATTTCTTGTACATTAGGACTGTTATCCATTTGTGGCTCATAGAAAAGGTCGAGGAAACGAGGTAGTTTTGTTGCAAAATGATATCAATTCGTGCGTAAGATGTTAGGCGGAGTTCTGTTTCTTAAAAAAACACTGGCATTCAATGGCAGCATAATGTTGTTAATACATATCTGTTTGAGAGTTTGGGGACCAAGAAGCCACGGATCCTAGCTCGTTTACGATGGAAAACTTTTAGGGATGTCTCATCTCTACTTAGCAGGTAGCATCTTAATAGAATTTGGAAAATGTACGAGTGGGTATATTTTTTGCACGGATGCGGTCCGAAAGATCAAGCTAACAGGCGGATGAAAACCTCAAGTGATATGATCTATAACTACAGTCTGTAAAGCCAGTGTAGGTTATTGTGCGTAGAATAGGAAAAGGTCGTACTTTAAAAGATCTATTTCTTGGAAAGTTGGGGTTAGGAAGTCGACCTTTGGACAGGCCGCACTTACACTAGAAAGACGCCAGTAAGAGACATAAATGCGCTTAATATTGGTCTCACAAGTTGCGAAGAATTTACACTATTTAAAGCGTCAACCTTATTGCTATCGCCTTCTGAACGTGCAAACGCCACAGATCAGCCGAGTACTGGCTACCGTTGCTGCGGATGAATTGTTCCTGCAGAACCGAACTGTTTAATCATGTATGTCTAGGCCTGGGTAATCTGACAGTATCTTAGACCACGTGCAGTCTCTGACTGTACGGCACTTTGCCTAGATCTGGGCTTGTGCTTTCATACCGTCATACCATATCAATCACTTGAAACGCCGTGCAGCACGAGACTTTCGTGCCCTAGAGATGTGAATTTACGGTTAACGTCGACCAAAGAAGGCCAACAACAGCATAATAACATGTTACGATATATGGTTGTGTTCTAGGGTGATTAAAGCCAAAAATACAAAAAGTGCTGTAACAGTATATTCATATTTCACCTCGGCTGCGTTTTGCACGCATTTTCCGAATTTATTTATGTTGTATAATGCTAACTAACATTCCCCTGGCCAACGAATTGTGATGATGATCGGGAGGCTTTTACACGAGGTGAACTGACGGTAATTCCCACTTTAACATGAAACACGATTACTCATGGAATCTCAAAATGCCAAGATGGTACAACACGAACAAAATTAAGTAGCTAGTAGATTTCACAGACCATTGGAAGAAAAAATATAGACGAAAGGACCGTAAACCTTACATGAATTCACGAAACAATGCATCTGTTTCGATGGACATAGTACATGAGCTCAGGAAAGTGATAAACAAATATAAATATGCGTTGAAGTATAATATGGAGATAGCCAGAAAAGTATACTTTTTTGAATAATTATTAGGTTACCTATTTTTGCAGGACTCCTTTGAATGATTTTTAACCATGGATATACATCACAAGCACAGGATTACTTCGAACAGCAGGTTTGACATGGATATATAGTCCGATTCCAGGGTAACAATCTATCCGGCTCAAGCAATATTCGATTAATCCGCGGAGTTTGCCATGTGCCGGCGTGCTCTACATTCAGTGGCTGAAAGCAGTATGTGCGCATTCCCCCGCTTCAACCCGACGCCGCATATAGTATTTCCAAATAGAGCAGTCAAGAGCAAGTTCATTGCAAATAGTAAGATCAATGTCAATAGCTTTCATATCTCATTTACAAACATCTATTTACGACAAGTGTGGTAGATCAAGGATGTGCAATCGTGCAGTCCTTATGTGCTGTGCGGTCAACAGCGTGCCAAATTGATTGGCCACCAGTAGTGAGATGCATGCTGAACCACGCTGGAGTCTCACTAACATTTATTTTTCTATTTTCATTCTCATAGCTGTCGCATCATCCATCATAACACCACGCAAACTATCAACTGTTCAATACGAAACGAAAAAATGAACACACGAAAATAGTCGATTGATGGTCTAATAACGATGCATATAACGAATATGATAAAAAAACAATGCTGCAACATACCTTTCTGGGCGTATTGATCCAGGCCAAATGGCTGAAATGAGAATCAGTAGAAACACCAACTACGGCAGCGCCAGCCTTTTCGAAATCGTTAATGCGATCGGAGAATGCAATGATTTCGGTAGGGCAGACGAAGGTGAAATCGAGGGGGTAAAAGAAGAGAACTAAATATTTTCCGGCAAAATCGGATAATTTAATTTCTTTGAACTGGCCATTGACAACCGCCATCCCGGAAAAATCGGGAGCCGGTTTCTGAACTTGAGCAGCAAACGAGCGACTAAGCACAAAGCTTGGTCGAATTGTACGTGACAGACGCTGCATGTTTCGGAAAACGCTGCTGAGAACCATGGTAAAGGTCTAGAAAAATAAAGAAAACCAGTTAGGGTTATTTGGAAGATACCTCACTAATTACACTCGAGCAAACCGCTTGAAGATAGAGAGTATGATCGTAAGAATAGTACGAGCAGTAATAAAAAAATTACTACGAAACAATTCGGATATTTATTTCCAGACGAAGGTGAGTTAATCCAGAAAAATGAAATCCAGTAAGTCAGAACAAGATGAAGAACACGGTGATTGATTAAACACAGTATATCGATGAAAGTGAGCAGAGACATTTTAAAACGATACATATTGATTCCTACAAAGGACTGCAAGTAGACTTACTGAAAAGACTACATTGTTGACATCACATACAGACGTTTTACGGATGGGCCAACTTTTAGTGTTTTGTGCTTATACTATTGGACTAGTTTGCGGTGACTGCATTCAGTTAAACGTAAATTCTTTGGGCTTTAAACTGATGGCATAATTTTTTCACATCCGTTAACGGATTCCATCGTCAAATTTACTGGACTGAGGAAAGTTTGGAAACTAATTCAAGTGGTATAGTTGACAAACACAAGGTTTGACGAAGAAAAGAACGCCGTTCATGAAGGCGGAAAATGAGAAAGACAGACTGAGTCGCTTAGTTGTGCTTAAGTCTCGATGCATCATTAGCAGTACACTCTTTTTCTATAAACGGCGGGAATGGCAGCCTAGCGCCAACAGGATGGAAGTCAATCTTGGGGAGAAATAAACCATATTGCTATTAGTGCATGGATGTGCAATCGTGCAGTACTTCTGTGTTGTGGAGCTTACCAGGGGTAAAATGAGTTGCCACCGGTAGTGAGCTGCATGCGGATACACGCTACAGTCGCACTGCCATTTCTATTAGAATACACAATATCTGACATACATACATACAGTGCTTGCAGGAAAAATCACCTTACGGATTGCAACACCTTTAAGAATAATTAAATAAATTTTGATTATGATTTTGAGTGATGAAGAAGAAGAAGAAGAATGACTTTATTCGTGTTCACGAATTTTCAGCAATAGTAGGTTTCTTTAGAATTTCTCCAGTAGTAGTAGTAGCACGAATGTGCAATCGTGCAGCATTTATGTGCTGTGCAGCTAACATCGTGCTAAATTGATTGGCCACCGGTAGTGAGCTGCATGCTGAACAAGCTATCTAGTGTTGTACCGGCATTCAGAATGTGCCTGAAAAGTGCAGTATTCTGCTGCAAAACATCGAGTTACCAAGTTTATTTACTTTTACTTTTGTGCGGCTGGCTCCACGGGTGGATTAGCCGGCTTCATCAATGTCTCGAATCACGCCAGCCCACGCGCTTTGATCGGAGGCGAGATCGTTGCAGATCCAGCCGCGTTTCCATCTTTGAACACCGTAAGCCGCACGGATGTGCAATTGTGCAGTGCTCCTGTGCCGTGCAGCCAACATCGAGCTAAAGAGATTTGATACCGGTAGTGAGCTTCATGCGAAAACATGCTGGAGTCTTGCTGCTATTTCATTTCTATCTTCATTTCTCATATTTGTGTAGGCCTTGGAAACCTGACAGTATTTTGGCCCACCTGCACTTTGGCTGTATCAGGCTTGTGCTATTATTTACGAAATACTTTGCTTTACGACACTGAGACCTGGACTATCCACGCAAGGCACGAACGGGAGATGAATGCTTTCCATGTACGGAGCATCCGCCGTACCTTGAACATATCGCGGATGGACAAAATAACGAATGCTGAAGTGATTTCTAATAGTGGTCTGCACAGCGCGTTCACTCTACTCCAAAGGCTCGGTTATGTTTACAGAATGGAAATGATAGTATTACGAAAGATCTACTCTGCGTTGAGTTGAAATCAGGAAGTCGATCTCTAGGCAGACCGCGCTTGCGGTACAAAACACGTTTGCAAAAGATATATATTGCATAATGTGAAACAGATATGGTGCCGTTCAACAAAAACAATGAAATGTACAATACACGGGAGAGGAACAGTGAAAAAACAGTGAATATTTTTTGTTCATTTACATACGTCATTTTTAAAAAAATTTCAACCTTCAGTATCAGTATCTTGGCTAAATTAGAAGTAAGCCTTTTCAAGCCACTCTTCCAAGTTAGCGGCTGGCCACCAGTCACTTTTTCCTGTTTGTACCAGCTGACGAACAGAGCACTCGTCGTGGTAACTGTTCAGGTTTCAGACATAGGACGTACTTCAACCAGCGAAGACGACGTCGGTTAATGGCTTTCTGAAGGCTAGTCCTGTTGCTTCCTAAGACCTCAGAGTTTCAAACCAGGTGTTGCAACCGAATGTGAGCAATCCTTCTCATACAACATTGATCGAAGAGTTCCAGCTTCCTAACGTCTTCTGTGCGAACTGCCCAACATTCTCTCCCGTAAAGCAATACTGTCCTTACCAAAATGGAATATATTTTTCCCACCAAACTCGAGCTCAAATCACGGCTTTTCCAGAGGCATTTAAGTTTGAAAAATGTCAGTGTGGATGTGATTTCCCTCTCTAAGAACGTTCTTGACATTGACCCTGCGAGTTGGAAAGAAATTGCTCTTAAGCGCTCACGCTGAAGGCACTGTCTAGGCCTGGGCAACCTGACAGTATCTTAGCCCACTTGTTGTACGGCACTTCATCATCATCATCATGAAGCACAAGTCTGGAGCCAGACAAAGTGCCAAGCAATATGAAGCAGGAAAAGCAGATAAGCAAGCGCGTGGAAAAGGGAAAGCAGGCAAGCGGAATACGCAAAAGCAAATGCACTTTGCCTGGATCAGGCTTGTACTTTCATACTGTGTAAACCATCTTATGTAAGCTGGGGAACGTAGATCACGTCACCTGCGCGGAACTGACGCTAATCGACCGAGTACTGTCCGTCGCTGTGAGCGCTGCGGGAGAGATTGTCACTCCTGAATCGGACTGTTCAGTCATTCTGAAAGATACGGAGCATGAAACCATCATGCGCTCGTGGTGTACATTCATGGTTGACATCGATTGAAGGAGACCATCAACAGTTGTATCAATAAATAAATGATGATTCAAGAGTAGAATTTATAAAAACGACAGCTCAGGATGTGTAAATGTATTGGAAAATTGTAGCCTATGCAAGTATATTTTTTTAAATATTTGACGATCGCTGACTGTTTTATTCTCGGTGTTATATGTTACAATCGTTTACGCAATGAAGCTATTATAATATACTCTTTGGAATTAATACTGATACAGAGCAGCAAATCAGTTGCACATGCAACACCGGTTGGGTCACGTTTTTCGGATGCCGAAAAATAGCCTTTGGAAACGAATTCTTATCGTGACGTATCCTAACTGTCGTCCAAGTCATAGTGGCCAAACATGACTAGTAACCTATCTAAAGTCGGCGCTGTTCGTCTCCTGAGATGGATTCCATGCGATCTGATATCGCAGTGGTTACTTACCCGCAATGCCTTTCCCCATCATCTTGTATTAAACTGCGTAATGAATGTATGGTAGTTAAGCAATCTTCTTCTTCTGAATCGAAAGCAGAAGGGATAAAATCCCGTTTAAGCTTCATCAGAGCAATAAACATGGGTGAATTCTGCTGACAAGGCAAGCCCTGAGAGTAGAGAAACACCACTATATCACTCCGGAGATCAGGTTCAGCCATCTCAACAAATGCTGATCCAACGCGCTTTTGCATAGTTGTTCTGATGGTAGAGACAGGAGCCCTTTCAGTAGAGGTAGTCCATATTTCAACAGAGGACGGACATACGCAGAGAAAAGTGTCTGGAACATTTGCGGGGTAATGATCGCAAATGAACGCCGAATCGCCCAGAGCATCCTGGTAGCGCTGCCTATTATCCGACAAGTGTCAGCCTTCGACTTCAAGGAATCCATAACCAGAATCCCTAAGTCTTTTTCGACCGTCACCGCTCTAATAGGCTTACCTTCCAGAAAGTATTCACCACCAATGTCATCGCAGTATATGCGCATGACACTGTTTTGTACTCATTTATTGACAGTGACCAGCGATGTGTCCAGCTGACTAAGTCATCAACCGCTTGTTGCAGTTGTTTGTGGCCAACGCAGGAACTGACAGAGGCCCACAGTTTCAGATCATCCGCGAATAAAAGACAATGGATGGCTACCGCGTCCGGAATATCATTCACGAGAATTTTGAATAACAATAGGCCAAGGACAGATCCGTGCGGCACTCCAGAGTTTCCTATCATCTCTGAAGACAAAAATTCATTCACATCTACACGGTTTGACCTCCCTGAGATGAATGCCTTGATCCGGGTGGCACTTTTTCATTTTTAAATGATTGTGTAAAAATATAATATATATGCCTTGATCCACTTAAGTAGACAACTTTGAATACCAAAACCCTCCAGCTTGACGAGCAATCGGCGGTGGGGCACGCGGTCGAACGCCTTACTGAAGTCGAGAAAAATGGCATTACCGTTTAACAAGAATCAGTCAAACCACACCAACTTTCTCGCGCCAGGAGCAGATTACTTACACTTGAGCGATTTTTGATGAATCCATGATGTTGTGGACAACAACACCCACACCCCAAAAGAAAGTGCTCTATTTTCCTTTTGATCAACTACCTCTAAACTTTCATCGATCACAGAAGTCAGTGTGACCGGCCTGTAATTAGCGGGTCTATTAGGGTCCCCACTCTTAAACATAGGTTTAATAATAGCCTGTTTCCATTCTTGTGGAAAGAATCCTAATGTTACAGTTTTTTTAAACAACCTGACCAGCGGATCGCGCGACACGTCTGATAGTGCTCGTAAAACCAACGGATGAATACCGTCTGGTCCTGATGCGGATTGTGTGTCTAACTGTTCCAACAGGAGTCTAACCGTCTCTACATCTACGTCAAGATCAGACAGGACCTCACTATTATTAGAGACAGAAGGGAGGTCACTGTCTTCGAGACAGTACACGGAGGCATATTGCTTAACCATGGCTTCAGCTTTCAAACCATCCCAACGAACTTTTGGCCTCATCCTCACTACCCGAAAATCCACAATGCGCAATTTAGTTTCACATGCGGCTATGCGCTCGCTAATCTCCTGAGTACCTTTTCGCATTTTCACACGATCTTCCGTAGAGAGATCACGCAGGAGTCGAAGTTCACTACCATTTAACCAGTAGCCCCTCTTTAGAAGTAAGGTCACTTGCTCAGCGGTGTCTAACACAATCTTTAACGGTCTAGGGCGATCACCTGGTGCTGGCCTGCGGCTTAGACGAACCGCTGTGCGTACCGTTACACCCTTTTCACCTTCGTCAAAAAGGGGCGCAAGAGCAGAGTTTAAGAAATCGCGTTCCTGTTTAACCGTCTATCGCCAAAGCACCTGTTTGCTACAGCGCATTGTGAAGAATGATGCAGGATTTCTACTCTCAGTTCAGTTCAGTTTTCAGTTCAGTTTGCACAGGACAGTATGTGGCTGACAAGCCAATCGAGCGTCCAGAATTTCTTTCGGTAGAATGCTGCGGAGAAGCGCCCACCACTGCCAAAGGGTCAATCCTTTTTCTCCGTGTGGAACCTCTGATGGTCGTAGGACTAGGAGAATGTAGTTGGAGGAGCACCGCGCTATAATCGATGCACTGCCAAAAGGTAATTTTCTTTCTTCTCTGTTTGCAATCTCTGATGATCGCGGTGCCAGGCGCTGTAGTAGTGGGATAGTAGTAGGACAGCAACGCGCAATAATCGATGCTGGAAAAAAGAAAAGGCAGTTTCTCCTCACCAGCACGGTGAGAGGTCAGCTGATGGAGAATCAAGAATAGGAAGATGCTCTAAAATTGCTACAGTGAATAGCGAGCAAAATGGAGGACAACCTAAGCATGTTAATCATGGGATGTAATCAGAGAATAACTTACCCCAGTCACGGTCTAAACCCTGCTTGAAAGTTGAGACGGAACTACAGGAGATAAGTTCTTCAGGGAGCATGTTCCAGAAGTTGACCACCCTCAAGCTGAAAAAGTTTTTCCTAGAATCTAGTCGACATCGTTCCTTAGCGAGCTTGAGTGCGTGTCCGCGAGTGCCCAGCTTAGGACTCAAGGTAAAGATGTCATCTGGATTAACGCCGCTTAAGCCCTTTAAGATCTTAAAGGTTTCAATCAAATCACCTCTCAAACGACGACGCTTAAGAGAGAAAAGACCCAGAGCCCCAAGGCGATCAGCATAACTTTTCCCACGCTGACCCTCAATCATGCGTGTTGCTAGTCGCTGGACGCTTTCAAGTCGAATGATATCCCTCTGGTAGTGAGGACACCAGGCCTGGACACAATATTCCAAATGCGGCCTGACTAACTCCTTGTAAAGTGGCAGGAACACGTCGGGACTTCTGCTGGAAAGCACCGACTTCAACCGAAAAAGCACATTGCGTGCACGTTGCGCTGCAACAGCGCATTGGTCCTCCCATTTGAAGTCAGCTCTAACTAGAACACCCAAGTCCTTAACCCGCTGTGTGGCATCAACGCTGAACCACCGCTTGTTTTGCCTCATCAAAACATTGACCTTGACATTAATTAACTTCCGTTCGTTGGTGCGTGCATCATAACGCTCTGTACACTTTTTGGCTACCGCAATAAACCTTCCATCTCCTGTGCCTTTTCTCCAACGTTCTTGGGGATATTATTGTAGTAACCTGGTCTACTACAAATTGGTGGGCCCTCCGTACACTCATCCTTCGTGTATCTTTCCGGTAAGTTTTTCCGACTATTATTTTTTTCGGCATTTATTTTTTTGGTTACGTATTTCTGTGTGTTTCGTTTTTTTATTTCGCGCCTGCTATTTCAATCAGTTTATTTTGTCACTTTCACGGTTCATCATGAGTGAATCTAAGCGCATATTATTGGCCTCTACGGCCATCACAGTTCCCAGTTTCATTCCACAGGACCCCGAGTATTGGTTCTACTTTTTTGAAACGGAACTTAGCGCCAAGAACATCGTAGATGACGCAGCGATGTTCTCCCTTTTGACACAAAAACTGCCCACCGACATATTATTGCAGGTTCGCGACGCAGTCCTCACTGCCCCCGAAGGCGACCGCTACCATAGCCTCAAACAAGCCGTGATTTCCCGCACGGTCCCGTCCGAACGCGTTAGGCTGCAACAGCTTTTTGGCGATCTGGAGGTTGTCGGAAAAAAGCCATCTACCATATTGATGGAGATGCGACGACTTCTGGGGTCAGCCCGTATGGACGAGTCGTTAATTCGGGAACTTTGGGTCCAGCGCCTACCGAAGTACGTGCAGGCTATCTTAGTTTCAGCAAAAAGTACTCCGATATCTGAGCTGGCAGAGATGGCGGATGGCATCGCCGAGTGCATACACTCTCATCCGGATGCCCATATCACCGCCGTAGCAGCAGGACAAACACACACACCAAGTAGAACCAATGATAACAAAGATACAGACCTTATGGCTGAGGTTGCAGAATTGCGCAGGGAGGTTCGGAACCTCACACTCAGCCGCAGGCCACAGTCACGCACCCCAACCCACCGGCGCTCGAAAAGCCGTAATAAATCACCAATATGCTGGGTTCACCGGAAGTATGGCGAGAAAGCGCGAAGTTGCATAAAGCCTTGCGCATATCACACCTCGCGAGCGGGAAACTTTCGGGCCGACAAGTAACGACGACTACCGCCGTCGGCCCTAAACGTTCTAGTCGTCTATTCTATATACCTGATAAGCCTACCGGCATACATTTTCTGGTAGACACCGGTGCAGAGGTAAGTGTGCTCCCGGTAGATGCGCACACAACGTCTAGCCCATTAAGCCAGCACTTAAGGGCAGCAAACGGATCCATAATAACAACCTACGGTCAACGCTCTTTGACTCTCGATTTAGGTTTGCGTCGTGAATTCCGCTGGATTTTCACGATCGCCGCGGTCCCTTTTGCCATACTAGGCGTTGACTTCTTGCACGCATTCGATCTCCTTGTAGATTCTCGACGCTCGCAACTGATAGATGGAACTACCCGTCTTAAAGTTCTTGGTACCCCGAGCAGAGACGCAAGGATATCTCCGGTATTTAGCTACGGCGACATCGAACCATCATATGCCCCGCTGCTTGCGAACTATCCTAACTTATTCCGCGCATCACCGACTGTACTACCTGCAGTCTCCACCCCAGTGGAACACCATATTACCACTAGTGGGCCCCCGGTTTATGGAAGACCGAGGCGAATAACGCCTGAAAAGTTGCAGATAGCGCGCAAAGAATTCCAGCACATGCTGCAATTGGGCATCATACGACCTTCCAGTAGCCCTTGGTCATCTCCTCTGCACATGGCACCCAAGAAAAACCCAAACGATTGGCGCCCCTGTGGTGATTACCGCAGGTTAAATAAAGCGACGGTACCCGATAGGTACCCGATTCCGCATATTCAAGACCTGGCTGCCAATATCCATGGGTGTACCATTTTTAGCAAGGTAGACCTGGTTCGAGCGTATAACCAAATACCGGTCGCGGAAGCGGACATCCCAAAGACGGCAGTCACCACACCGTTCGGACTTTACGAATTTGTCCGTATGCCGTTTGGTTTATGTAATGCCGCTCAAACCTTCCAGCGATTCATGGACCAGGTTTGCAGAGGTCTGGATTGCGCTTACGTATATCTCGACGATGTACTGATTGCTAGCGCATCCAAAGAGGACCACATTCGCCACCTAACGGCACTTTTTGATCGTTTGTCCAGTCATGGGATAACGATCAATGCGTCTAAGTGCAGTTTCGGCCAGACTCAGATCGATTTCCTGGGTCATCAACTCTCAGCTTCGGGTATTCGGCCACTGGATGAAAACACGGACGCCATCCTTAACTTCCCAGAGCCAACAACATTTAAGGAGCTCCGGCGTTTTCTGGGACTGGTAAACTTTTACCGCAGATTCATCCCACAGTGCGCACGAATCTCCCAGCCTTTAAGTGATTTGCTCCGTGGTAGTGCGAAGACATTACTACTAACGGAAGAAGCCAAATCGGCTTTCACTTTGTTAAAATCCCACATAACAAACATCAAATCACTTAGCCACTATAGGCCCGACGCCCCGCTGTCATTATTTACGGACGCATCTGCCGAAGCAGTGGGGGCGGTGCTTCAACAATACGTTGACGGGTCATGGTTCCCTATATCGTTCTTCTCTAAGCGGCTCCAGCCCGCAGAGACCCGATATAGCACGTTCGGTAGAGAACTTTTGGCTATCTACCTCGGAATTAAACATTTCCGCCATTTCCTGGAGGGCAGACAGTTCGCAGTGTTTACTGATCATAAGCCCCTCATCCACTCGCTCAGCAAGTCATCAGAGCGATATTCTCCTAGAGAGACGCGGCACCTGGATTTTGTCAGTCAATTCACGACTGACATACAGCATATCGCAGGTGCCCAAAACCCGGTCGCGGATGCACTCTCTCGAATAAATGTAGTAGAGTTGCCGTCCTCCATCGACCTCGGTGAAATCGCCGCAGCGCAAGCTGCTGACACCGAAACAGCACAGCTCAGGGACTCCACTTCCCTTGACATTAGACTTTTACCCTTGCCTGACGGCTCGGGCGATATCCTGTGCGACGTTTCACAAAACACACCCCGACCCCTGATTCCATCTGCATTCAGGCGGCGCGTTTTTGAGGGATTACACAATCTCTCCCACCCTGGCATTCGTGCCAGTGTTAAAATGATAACGGCTCGATTTATTTGGCCAAAAGCTAGTAAGGATATTCGAAGTTGGGCCAAAGCGTGTCGTGAATGCCAGCTCACGAAAATCCATCGACACACCAAGAGTCCATTAGGAACTTTTGTCGAACCGGATGAGCGCTTCTCACACATACACGTAGACTTAGTCGGCCCATTGCCCCCTTCACGTGGCCACATATATATCCTCACGATAATCGACCGTTTCACCAGGTGGCCCGAGGCCATCCCACTTCACAACTGCTCTTCCGAGACAGTTGCACATGCCTTTTTCGAGCGTTGGGTGGCACAGTTCGGTTGTCCGGGTATTGTCACTACGGACCGAGGTTCCCATTTCGATGGTGCCTTCAGTAAATTGCTAGCTACTCTGGGTTGCCAGCATCACCGAACTACAGCTTACCACCCCGCGCGAATGGGATGGTCGAAAGGTTGCACAGGCAGCTCAAGGCGGCATTGATGGCGCATGGAGGTATTGACTGGACCGAAGTCCTACCGATCGTCCTCCTAGGTTTGAGGTCAACCTTTAAAACCCCTTTGCAGGCTACCGTAGCCGAATTGACATACGGTCGCGCCATCGCTCTACCTGGCGAGTATGTCGCCCCACACAAACAATCACCCTTCGCCTACGGCGATTACGTGGCGCGCTTGCGCCATTACATGGGTCGTTTTCGCCCATCACCCCCGCGGCTTCAGGCCAAATCATCACATGTCCCAAAGGAGTTGGCTGATTGTCCACATGTTTTTCTCCGGAATGACATGGTGAAGCATCCTCTTCACCCTCCTTATACTGGACCGTTCAGAGTAATTCGGCGGTCTCCCAAAACGGTCGTCATTGACCGTGTCGGCAAGCATGACACTGTCTCAATCGACAGAGTCAAACCGGCTTTCATGGACGAGGAAGTTATCCCAAATGACCCAACGCCAACCCCGGCACCACTGGTCATTACCCCTCCTGTCCCTACTGCTAACCCAGAGCCGGCCACTACAGGAACTAAACGTGCCAAACGGCAACCCGTTCGATTCGCAGATTTTGTTGTAGATAGTTAATACTTTCATATCTATCGGCATACACGCGTGCATTATTTCGTACCTCATTCTAATCACTCGGTCGTGGCCCTAAACCCATGCACCAGGGAGTTTTCTTTTCTTTTTTCCCTCAGGTACGCACCCACCCACCGCTGATGCCACCGAATCGCGCACCCTTCCTGGTCCACCTACGCTTGCCCCCAACTCACCCGGTAGCCCTAGCCACCAACAAGAGCACAATTGTTCCAACACGCCTGTCACGTCACACAAGGTCCTTACCAGCCCAGATTGACGCGCCAACCGATTCTCTGGCGCGGCCGTTTACCATCCTTCTTCGGGACACAGGAAATTCTGAGCAGGGACTGTGTTTTCGAAGCTTCTGGTTCTTGTTGTCAAGCCTACGAATGCGCCTGCTTCTGCTCAAATTGGGTTCATACTAAGACCACGCCAAACGGGAAAATCCCGCTAGCAGCTGTTCACTCCATGTGAGGCGGCTCGGCAGTACGTTCACTCACATGTGAGACGCTACTTGGCTTAGTCCTGATCGGTTCACCGTACATCCTACTCTCGAACCACCGAAGATCGACCCACGCAGACCGAGCGCCCTGGCTGACTTCTATGTGACTGGTTGCTGAGAGACTACGTTCCTACCCGGGGTAACCTGACACCCGCATGCGCCACGCTACTGGCAACTCCCGATCAGAAGTCTTCGCTGACCAGACTTCTTGGAGGGGGGCTGTGTAACACCGCTTGTTTTTCCTTATCAAAACATTGACCTTGACATAATTAACTTCCGTTCGTTCGTGCGTGCATCGTAAACGCTCTGTACACGTTTTGGCTACCGCGATAAACCTTCCATCTCCTGTGCCTTTTCTCAACGTTCTTGGGGATATTATTGTAGTAATCGGGTCTACTACAACGCTAACAGGAGTACCTGACACCTGGACTGTGATCTTGTCGACCAGAGCAGACAAGAGTTGGCACTTATTGAGGTTCAGTAGGAGGTCCCAAAGTATGGACCAGTCAATGACCCGCTCGAGGTCGTGCAACAGAGTATCTTCATTCGTTGAACCGATGAACTTCACGTCATCCGCAAAAATGAAGCACGGGCACTCCAAAATAGGCGACAAGTCATCGATAAAAATTAGTGGCAAACCTCTGGTTTTTATTCTTGGTTGCTTTATTTATCTGTGGTAGTTCCTGGACCTCTTTGGGCTTATGAACGTTCGTTGCACTGGCAAAAATAACCCCATCATTTAAAACGAGTACAGGCGAGGAAAAAGTGCGTACATCCGAAGTCGCGCGCGGTTTGAATTTTTCTCTGACGTGATACTTTTCTAGTTTTTCGATAAACTATCCACTTTGGAATATTTTGCTTCCTTTCTGGAATGTGTTATTCGACCCCGTCAAAGTTGTCTTCTTGTCCTATGTGTCACCGACGTGTCGGCGCCCGATCTAAGATTGTGATCTGCTCACTCTGCTGCATGAAATCGCATCCCTCTTGTGTTCCTAGTTTAACGCACCTCGATGTAGCTGTAATACAATCCTCCTCGTCTTCACCACTGAAGTATATTTGCCCATCGTGTCTCCCTTATTTTGAAGGTCTCCGTCGCCATCCAGTTTCACTCGCAAACACCCCGCAAACCACTCCAATGCGCACATCTCCAGCACCTGGGTCTAATGTTTCTTTTACTCCGACTACTAATACGGAGCTCGCATCACGTAGTATACTGGAAAACCGACTCTGTCATGTTGAGTCTCAACTTAACCGCGTATTGTTGGAGCTTGCTGAGCTTCAAAAAGGTCTCAATTTACCCACTCTAATAAATCCTCCTGCGAATTTAGAAACAACTGCCCCCTTCCCTTGTAATGCCACCTCTAAGCCCATTGCAGAAACTCTCACTGCTACTACACCGACCAAAAAGCAACCATGTCCTCTTCGTATGCCAAAACAAATCAAGTCAACGTTGAAACATTTCTCTGTTATTTGCACCAACGTTGTTGAGTCTGTTGAATCCCAGTTCAATGCTAAACAAGCCCATGATCTACTTCAGTGGAAACGCTTGTGTACTTCCATGAAGATCCAGGTTATCAAACCGTTATGCCTAACGAGACTCACACGTCACCCATCCTCTGCTCACTCTGACCAACCACGTCTGCTGCGCGTCGACTTGGAAAATAACGATCAGATGGAGAGTGTTTTATTGTCTGCAAATTATCTGCGACACGAAGCTTCGCCCTCTCGTATCCATCCCGATATACCCTGGATAGAACGCGCAAAAAATCGTCCTCCTAATGTGCAACGACAAGACACTCCTAGAGCCATCATTTTTCATGGAGTACCAGAATGTGACAGCGAAAATGAAACCGAACGTAAAGAACACGATCACGCCCAATGGCGTTTTCTTTATCAGCATATGAATTGCGAACCAGTCACAACAGTGTCCTTATACCGACTCTCTCGTCCAACCACTTACAATGGAAATTCGCCGCGACTGCTGAAAGTTTGTTTCCTGAGCTCTGAGATACTGCCTACTGTCCTAAATGCCTGGCGTTATGCGCGTAGAACAGCACCACCGAGTGTCCGAATTTTTTCAGACCAACCTCGTCGAACTCCAGTCACCATCACGGCTGACAGCGCAACGCAAAATCCTGTTACACAAAGCGAAATGTGCTCCAACAACCCTACGCTGGCTACACTCCTATCTGAAAATTCGAGTCCAAAGATAAGTGATCTTACATCGAATAACTCCTCTGATATTATGCAAAAAACTTGATTTAGCCGGCCCTACTCTGGCCGGCCA
>JACCGJ010002971.1:0-17833 GCA_013407085.1 Atriophallophorus winterbourni | reverse complement strand
AAAATTTATTTTCATGATTATGGACTTCCGATCGGTCTCGAATATTTTCAAATACGATGTACGGTATGGTATGAAATCACAAGCTGATCCATGTAAAGTGCCGCACAGTCAGAGACTGCACGTGGACTACGTTGCTGTCAGGATGCCCAGGCCTAGACAGATATAAGAAAATAGTATGACAACCATGAAAGCAGTTTTTGTTTAGTTGGTTTATTTTACTCACTTAATGGACATGAATTGAAGTGTTTAACTTTGAAGGACTGTTGTGGCCTTCATCTCGTTCAATTCCATCTTATCCCCTCCTCGATACAACTATTCTCACAGTCAACACATGCCGTAAGTATCTTACTCAGTTTGTGTCATACATTTCGTTGTGAACTTTTGTACATATAACGCCGAAGAGGCTAGTATGTAGGTACATAAACGCACAATGGATGTGGATATCACAAGCTTATCAATAACACAAATAACACTGAGCTCCGGCACAACACAAGAATAGGAAGCGCCGGATATACTGACGACGACTATTGCGTATTAATCCGTAATTCGGAAGGCGTGAATTAGAGCGATCCAATCAATAACATAATCGTAGATGGATAACGTCACCCGACATCGAACGATTGGAAACTTGTCAATGTCGCTTAAACCAACCCTGCGTGGTTATGAGGACTTTAAACATATCAGTTGGCACGAAATCCCTTGACAAATCAGATGGAACTGAGCCAGGACAGACAAAGTTTCAGATCATTGTTAGGTCTACTTGATTTAGGTGAGCGTATTTGTTCCATGTCATGTGCCCAATAAACGAGTTTAGCCAATCTGCTTTCTTTTGTATTGTGTGATTCGTTGATGAACCATTACTAAATGGTCTAGTGGCTGTACAACGCATGGCTAATGTGATTAATGCTGAATATATGATCCGAAATGTTGAGTTAAAGAGCCAGATGTTTGTCATCTGCCAACACACTAACCGTTGACCTGAAATGTTCCAATAATGTACCGGAAGTTGGCCGATAATCCAAAGCGGTTTTGTGATTCAAAAAAGTAATAAACGTTCTGACCGAAAACGTTTCTACTTCTTGCAAACTACGCTGGCATATTGATAATTTACAACAATGCGATCGAAACGAATCACATATTCCGAAAACACTCGATATGATTTACACCTGGTCCCTCGACAACGAAATGCCACTGAATGCTTCAAAATGCAGCCTCAACAGCAAGTTGAGCAAAGAATATTATCTAGGTCGTACTGCTATTGAAACCGCGTCCTCTGACAATGATTTAGGCGTGATTACCCAATCAGACTTAGGAAACTCAATGCAATGTGGTTACTGTAAAGTATTTACTTTTTGGACCATTAAAACTTTGAATGTCGACTGGCTGCCTGAAAAGCTGAAGACAACTTGAGTCTCCTTAGAAGAGTCCTAGGTTCGTTTGACCCCAACAATGCCTGAAAATAGATTTCAACGTACATCCGTCCTCGTATCTAATATGGTATACCGGCATGGGGTCCTTGGTTGAAAAAAGATACTCATCTATTGTAAACTCCACAGCGCAGAGCGACAAAACTCGTCCTGGGACTATCAAATTATCCATACGAAACGCGACTTAAAATATTGAATTTGCATTCGGCTGAATACAGACGGAAACGAGGAGCACTAATATTCATTTGGACAGTGCTTAATCAAACAAATCATCCTTGCAGTCATTTGTTTCATCTTTCCAATAACACACACCTACGAGGTCACCAATCTAAACTTTACCAACAGCGTAGCAGGTTGAACTACCGCAATGTGCAATTGTGGAACAGTTAACCTACTCATATGGTAAAATCTGACACCATTTATGCAATAAAAAATCACTAGGTGCTCATAAAGACAAGCATGTTTTCACGTTTAACAATAATCTTTAACAATAGTTTTGGATGTTTTTACCATCCGACCCAATGTACATTTTACCCGCATATCATCTACGAATGAATCTATGAATGAGTCTTCTTTGTTAAAAAAAATGACAGAGTAATGTGTCAATCACATTCGAAAAATCTGCTGCCCCTAAATTTAGGGACACGAAAAGGTTTGCCCAAAGTTAGACACAGTAGGATATGGGCAACCTTGGGAAAGCTACGACTAGAACAAAAGTGTCAACTATACGAACATCATACATGCCGTGTTGTCTATCACCGTTCATGATGTGCAAACATTATGATTCATGCATTAGGTAGCAAATCAGATATTAAGAGCCACCACAAAACCATTCATGTGAAAACCACACTTGCTTACCTATCGATCCGTTTATCACTGAACGTTCGCTTCACTCTCGGCCATAAGCTGTGCTTCTTGTTGGGTTTCACATCCATATCTGGCACCGCTGCCTCGGGAAGTGATTTGTTTCGTTTCAACGAGGGTGAGTTGTTTGTCCCCCGGCGTGGATCGAGCGCTTGCAACTCGTCGGATGGGTATTCCAAATACGAGGCCAAACGTGTATCCAGCTGGACCAAGATTGCGTGCAGCATTGTCTCGACTTGCTTGGAAACGGTTAACGCTTCCGTGACGGTGGTGGATGTGCGGTCGTGATGTAGAAGTTTTTCAAAGTGTCTGGACAGCTGCTTCATTAGCAGCAAATATCTCGGTAATCGTTGCACCGGGCTGAGTAAAAACGCCGCGAAATCGAATCCCTCACATGCGGAATGGTCTCTCAGTTTCTGGGAAACAAAAGAAAAATAATTTTCCTTAATTCACAGAGATATTCAAAAGGTTTCTTGTTATAGCGATTCTGCTAGAGCGATGATGTGTAGATGTGAAATGTTTAGCGACAAATGTTAATCACAATCGCTTGGATAACATGAAAAGCACAGTCCTCCGGCACAATACAAGGACATGAATCGTCAACTCGACTGACAATCGAGAGAATTGCATGAGAACGCTTCATGTGAAACCGTCATCGGAAACTTGTCAGCCGCCATCAAACAATATGTCGGTAGGTCAAACAAACATGCAATGAACATTTTGTCGCAAATGCTCATGACAAATCAGATCATAATTACTGTCAGTATAGAAAAGTGTTAGGGTAACGGGATTTGCCTATGAAAGATGGATGTGTGGTTTTGTTCTTTGTCATGTGATCACTTGTGTTGTGGGATTCGTAGGTGAACTCAAATAGCGCTGGAAACGTTGACCTAAGGGCTGAATCAGCACGCAATCGACAAGTGTGTGTGAGACGCAAGAGGCACGGGTAATGTTGCATCAAGTGTGCTGGAAGCCTGTGTCGATAACGTGAGGGACGCTTGAACAATCTGACCTCGATTGACCTGATGTAACCCTGTAGCAGACCGGTGTCTATACCCATTTATTATTGTGCACTTCTCTTTAGTCCATCTTTCGCTAACATGTGATTTAAAAGTCTATCTGCATCACGTGTATACTGATTGACCTTCGACGCCCAGCAAGTGACATCCACCAGTTCAAAAAATCATATGGCACGAAGCAACTAACAACAGAATATCGGAGACAAAAGGATCAACAGGCAGCCCTTTTTCTTTATTTTATTTGTCCTTTTCTCTTCGAACTTGATTGTACTGCATAACGCTGTCACCCCAGAAAAGATAAGATTCGGAATACAGACGTTGTTCTGTGAGCCAAGACGAGGGGGTTCAGAAGACAAAGCCGTCGCTAGATCGTAGTCGTTAGAAAACACCACTAGGGCCTAACCTAAACCCCTCCCCCATCTGGTCACAAATATACGTTGTGTATGTGTGGGAAAATAGCTTGGAGAATTCAAACAAAACGCAGGCTACTGAATATCAAAATTCCAGAATCTTTGAAATTCCAACTCTGGAAGAAAGTCGAGTTAAAAGGGTCAGGGTGTGCCAGTTGTGTATTTTTCACACCCTTAATTACCAGAAAAGCTAATGACGCCTTACATTACTAATTGCTAGAACGATAAATAAGTGATTCAAACATCCACAAACTACTTGTTCTACCCATTTGCATTTCTTAGGGAGGGACACTTTAATCACGTTTATCATATTCCCAAAGTCGATCGTACTTCGAGAAATTGATCAATCACACTTTATTGAACCTGATCTTTCTATTTTTACCGGATGACAGCAAACAGACAGAAGCCGGTTGTGGTGTGTAAGTGAAGGGGTTGTAAGCACCACAATATATAGGTCTTTTTATAAGCACCTCGATCGCTTGGCCAGGAGTTACTTTGTGATTCTGTATTTGAGCATAGTGATTCCTTGTAAGAACCCTATTCAAAAGTGGCATACAAACTATAATGCTGCTTTCCACTATACCACTGTTTCACGACTCATTGAATATAATGTTACTCTGTCCAAACGATGAAGGCGAACAGCCATAAAACGGTTTTGGCGTGTGTATGTCCGGGATGTGAGTGCTCCGTGTGTGGAACGGTTATCCAAATGTTAGCGGTGCCGATCTGCTTAGCAGTGGCATTCAAGTATAACTTTGTTTAACACATCAATATGTTCTGTCGCTGTCACGATATGATATGAAAGCACAAGCCTGATCCAGGCAAAGTGCCGCACAGTCAGAGACTGCACGACACGACCTTCTACCCTTTCTCACTCCACGAGCATGCATGACTTTAAAACGAAATTAGACGAATTGTTATTGAATTATTCGTTTCCCAAACACTTATATACTGATTAATCTAATTCCTTATCTTGTTTATACACTTACATTTCAATTTTTACCATCCTTAAGTTTTCGTTAAGCTTGCTGCTATTTATATCATTAATAACCTTGAATTACTTTGAATGATCATCGAAAAAGCACGAGAGGTCATGGGTTCGAGTCCCGTTGAGTGTACACTCGGAGAATGTGTCCGAAAAACCGGATTTTAACTGAGTGTTGTATGTGTTAACGAAAGAACTGAGACAGCATACGACCGTACCGTACCTTCCGATTAAATAAAAATCATGACAGATTAACCCCACCAAATGTGAACTTGCTGTCTGAAATGCTGCTCATTCCTGTCGGACGTGAGTTTAACAAGTATTCACCACCAGCAAAATCACCTTGAGAGTCTGTTTAAACCTCATCGATTGACGGAGTAGCCTTTGCATCGTCTTCATCGCCAACGTGAACTCATCCAAGTATTGTGTATACAAGGCGGAGATGAGATTCTGCTTCGTGGAGTCATGGTGTCGCTGTAAATACATCCTGAGGACTTCGTATGGCAGCGGTTTGTCCCGGTCGATTAAATCAAAGTTCCCGTTGAGGTGGAAGGATTGTTGGGCCAGACGTTCGATCCCCGCGTCCATCTGTTGAAGCATGTCGATGTGTAGAGCGTAAATATCTGGGAGACTTTTGGGAAAGAGTAGTCTGTGTGGAAAATAGAAAAGCGATTTCACATAATATGAAATAAGTTGAAATATGGTCGGATAAATACGTAACAACGCATGAAGATGAAAAAGAATATGATTTTTTATAGCCTGCAAAACAAACTGGGCGGATTTTTGATGTTCTGTGCGAGTTAGAAGACTGGCAGTTTGATTATTTCCATAAACAACATAATTTATACCAAAATGCTCATCTGCATGCATCTCCATCACACACACACCCCCCACGACCGGTTTCGTACTGTTTGCACTCATCAGGTAGGGACAGTAAGATCAGGATCCACTTGCATGTGGATGTTTTCCGGAAATTTTTGTTGCTAAAATAACCTTAAAGTCATTTTTACTTATCTGCCAAGACAAAGGTTCGCAATGCTTTCTGCGAGTAAAACTGGTGTGATCAAGTGCGGATATCTGCGATCAAGTAGCTAGGCCAGCGAAGTCCACGATCAGAATGCCAATTGATTACTGATGCAAGTTAACCGAAGAGTGAAACTTGGACTAGCGGGTAAAACAAAGTAAAAGTGCAAAATGCTAAACAAAAGGTCATCGTTCCCTCACAAAGTAAAAAATAGTAAAGCCACAATCATCACTGGTCACGTTTCAAATAAGATCAAAGAACAGATCATAAACACCTAAGTGCGATCGGTCAAACGGTGGAAGTAGCCCCGGTCGGACTACAATAGTGAAGGTCGGGGGTTCGAATCCCACACGAAGCGAAAGGATATGCACTGCTGATGAGCTCAAATAAGAGCGAAAGTCGAGTCCAATACTTCCATTATGGACCGTCGTGATCAAGTTTGCGAATTGTTCGATGGGCTTGGTACGGATGAGTAGTCACTAATATAAGATTAAAGTAAAGCGAAAATGAAAGTATTTACAGATCTAACGCGACATTCACGTCTTACCGCCAGCAAATTGGTAGTAGATCACGAACAGACACAATAAGTTTTCTAGAATGATTGACGGTATAGTCAAATATAGGCAATAAGAACTCAAGCCATACGTGGTAGTGTAATCGATCAGATGAACTGTTGAGTAGGTTCAGAATACGCTCAAATCATAAAAAGATAGAGGAACGGTAGGACCTGAGAAGCCACTGAACGTGTACGAGATTACGCACAAACACACTGGGATAAGGTTTCTACACATCAGGTTATCGAACTAGATCAGTTTACCTACCATTATTTCCTGGAGATCAAAATTATGAAAATAAATCAAGTTGAATGAATTGACGTTAGGAATAAATTTAGAAAAGAAGTGAGCTGTATAAAATCATTTCGATCTACCAAAAACGTGCCTAACAAAAGAACGTATATTTTCCAATGAAATTTGGTGTCAGCGGGGTACCTCACAACGCTCAAGCAAACATGCAATAAGTATAACCCAATGTGTTACTCATAAGTAGTCATTTAAAACTAAATAATATGTTACAATTAACAAATGTTGCTGTCATTGGCATCCTTTAGTTGGCGCCGACCATTATATCATGTTTCACGCAGTATCATATGAATAAGCGGTAACAATTAAGCCCTCAGTGTGCCCGGTGGAGTTCAACTCTATCGAGGACTGTCAAGTTCTGCAAGGAGATTTGAATAAGCTGCACCAGTGGTCAATCCAAAACAAACTGCCATTTAATTTCCGCAAGTGCAAAATGTTGCAAGTCGGAAAACCCTTTCCCTTTACCTATACACTTGGCAGCCACCCGCTTGAATGGAGTACATCACAAAAAGATCTCGGAATCTTGGTGTCTGGTACTTTGAAGAACAGCCTACAGTGCGACGCCGTCTACAAGCGTGCGTGCAGCTTGCTAGGTTTACTGAAACGCATTTTCGGACGTTTCCCACCACCCTCACTCGCGAAATTACTAAACACTTACATACATCCTGTCGTTGACTACGCTGTACAAGCTTGGACGCCATGGATGGAAAAAAACATCTCGCTCCTCGAACGAATTTATCACAAGGCAACCAAAATGGTTACCGGATTGAATAATTTACCCTTTGAGCAGCGACTGACCAGACTTGGACTGTGCACCCTCGAGCGCAGACGTATCCTACACGATCTCACTCTGACATACCGAATCATCTACGCGAAATCCCACCCTCTCAAACACCTCTTCAAGTTTGGTTCGGTTGTCCCCACACGCAGCCACCCTTTGACCCTTCAAATCCCGCACTCACGATTGAATTGTCGTCGTCACTTCTTCGCTGTTCGTGTATGCTTCTTTTGGAATAGCTTGCCGACAGATATTGTTACCTCAGCGAACGAGCACATCTTTAAACAACGGTTACGAAACCTTATGATGAGAACTACTGCGTTGGCCCCTACCTATTGATGTCTATATTATTTTAACGCACGGAACTACCGTCCATCCAAAGATTCTTTTCCTCAGTCTGTGTTGCCATTGAGGATTATTTTTGCTCCATCTATGAAGAACATGGATATGATCATGAAAGTAACGATTTTTTTAATTTTTTATACGTATATCCTATGGTATTGTACAGCAATTTGGCTTTTTTAACCATAAATCTTGAATCTTGAATCTTGAATCATGGCACCGAAAGCCACAAAAATGTATCCATACTGATGTCGTTGCACTCACCCACGCCACTTTATTGATGTATGCCTGTTTCAAAAACGTATGCGCCACAACGGAATTCATATTCGTTTGTCATTATAGACACATACAGCTTGTCAAGTTCCATCCGTTCCCATTCCGTTTTAATTAAGAATATGTGGTAATTGTATGACAGCGAAACAACGATGATGATGATGGTGCTCACTCGACACATAAACTAAAATTTGGAAAAAGACTTCGTGTCGCCTGCAATAGAAACTCGAAACTCTTTGAAGTAAGCATCACAAAAGTGCTACAAACGTATTTGTTGATTTTTCCTTCGCACATAACCTTATGTCTGGATTTCAATGCTGGTTGTACTCGCTGGGTAGGGGCCGATTACATGATGATCAAAACAGTAGAATGGTGGAAAACTATAAAGCTGTCTTTCGCTTGAGAAATCAAGATTTTCAAGATTCAGGATTTCTAGTGAAAAAGGCAAATAGCTGTACAATACCATAGGATATACGTATCACAGTTGAACAAATCGTTACTGTAATGTGCGCGTAAATGTGCTTCACTGGAGGAGTAAAAGAAATTCCAATTGTGACAGGGAGAGAGGAAATTTCGACCGGGAATATATGTTTGGGTAATTTGTTTTTCTAGGTATGTGTGCGGAGGAAGTAATCACTAAGGGATTTAGTAAACTGGGGCCAACACAGTATTATTTGACATAAAAGATCGTAACGTCTGTTTGACGATCATTTTTAGCTGATGAAAGAATTCAAGGCAGTAAACTGTTCCACAAGAAGCATACACGGACTGCGTGAAAGTTAGGGCGATCGTTTAATCGGGAATGTGGAATTTGAAGGGTCGGGAGATTGGAACCAATTTTAAAGAGGTTTCTGAGTGAGTGGGATCCCGTATGAATTATTCGGTATGCTATGATTCGGTCAGCTCGGATGCGTCTGCGCTCCAGAGTGCACAATCCAATTCTTGTCAGTCACTGCTCAAAAGGTATATAATGCCATCCAGTAACCGTTTTAGTTGCCTTAGGATAAACCTTTCGAGGGGCAAGATAGCTTTTTTCCATCTATCGTGTCCACGCTTATACTGTATAGTCCACAGCTGGATGTATGTATGTACTGAGTATCTTTGACAATGTGTGCGGTGGGAAACGTCCGAAAATTCGTCTGAGTAAGCCAAGTAGGCTGCATACACACTTATAGACGGCCTCGCACTGCAGGCTGTTTTCAAATTTTTGTACAGCCAGATACCGAGATCTTTCTGTGATATATTGCACTCAAGTATGTGACTGCCAGGCACGTATGAGAACGGAAAGGGTTTCCCAATTTGCTAACATTTTGCACTTACGGAAGTTGAATGGTAGCTTGTTTTAAATTGACCACTGGTACAGCCAATTTAAGTATGTTTGTAAAAATAGCTAATCCTCAACAGAGTTGACCTTCATCCATGTCTTCACATCATCGACGAAAAGAACAAGTTTACATTGTACCAGTTTCGGTAGATCAATTATAATTAGCAAGAACAGTATTGTACCGAGTACTGAACCTTGCGGGACACCGCTCATAATTTTAATATTTCGGAAAACCTCCATCTACTCTGACTTTCGTTTTGCGTTCAGAAAGGTAACTTATGAAACATGTTAGTAGCTTTCCAGTAACGCCAACATCCTGCAGTTTCTGACGTAGTAAGGAGTGATCAACCCGATTGAAAGCTTCAGATATATCTTTGTAACAGTCATGTACGGAACTCCCTTCGTCTAGTGCTTACGTCCAATCGTTTCAAGTCATGAGTAAGTTAGACAATCATGAGGGTGCTTTTCTAAATCCATGTTGTATCTGAGAAACAATGTCATGGCTCATGAGCGTTCCAATGATTCAGAAACTACTGAAAGGAGCGTCACAGGGCGGTAATTGGCCGGATCCGAACGACTGCCACCTTTGTAGATTGGTGGAATAACTCCGGTTCTTTTGTAAGCTGGTACGATTCCCGTATTTAGCGTGCATTTAAATAAATCACATAGGGTCCACAAAGCTCCAGCTCACATGACTTCAGAATCACCATGCAATGGCTTGATCTAAGCATAAGAGCTCTACACAAATATGTCAACGTCGTTAAACTGATTGTTTATGTGAAGAGAATGTTTGCATCAAGCTAAATGCTTTATAGGCTTGAAAAATTACGAAAAACCATATTTGCATGCATTTTCATCACACACATACCCAAAGAAAAGATTAGTTTCTTTTGAACAAACATTATTAGTCGTGGTAATCGCAGCTATTCGACAACAGCTAAATGCCATTGACATCATATATAAGCCAACCCACGGATATAACTCGACTAAATTGTTTCAGCCTAATAGCAATCCTTATTAACCCAGAAGAATTGCTAAGCTTACTTTACTTTACTACAGGTTTACACATCTGTATGTTACATGGATTGTACCCCAAGTTGTGTACTCAACGAACGCGGTTGTGAAACCCCGAGAACCATTTCCGATGTGATTGAAACCTGTTCGTATGGAGCAACGAACGCCACGAACATCCGTGTCGATTACGTGATCAATCTGCGAGCAATTAACAACACGGGGATATGGGACTGTGACTACCGGGGTCAGCGAGCGACACAACCAATAGAACTCCGCGCGACTGAAAGCTTGTCATCCACAGTAATAAAAACAGGGCCTGTTACACCTCACACCACAGAGAGAAACAGTCTCCATACGTCTGCTAATAGTCCATCGAAGATGCAAGCAGGCAAGCGGAATTCCAATGAGTCAGGTAGGTTTTAGTTCGGTGTGTTAAAACGGAGGTCCGCAAGATATCAGAACAGGGAACGTAATTAAATCGTACATCATTAACCGCCTCTAATTGGTCGTACCACTAAACAGCCTATTGAAATCCTAGGGATGTCAATTCACGTAGACAAAACCCGATCAATTTGCCTACTTACCTAGCGCAGCGGGAATCCGGTCAAGGTCAATTAACATTTGTTCACATGTGCACAATTAAGCGTTTTACAAATGTGATTAAAGTTAAATGGTATCGAAACATTTATATAATTACAAACATAATTTTAACTTCAATTGCTATTTGATCGTTATAGTCGAGATAACCATATCGTGGAGATCTCTTCCCTGTTCTGACTATCACTCTTGGTCTGAAGATGCTTCTTGTCAGAGGAGAAAAGTTGCCTAAAATGGCTCTCTCCCTACTTTTCTTCTACTTCTATACATAGCGCCCAATTAAAAACATCTTTTTTAAGGATTTGAGAGGAACTAAGCAACATCGACCTTACAAACATGACGTAGTATCTTACAAGCAAATGAATAACACCATGTATTGTCACAAGGCTAATAAACAACATAGAAACAATAAAAATCTTCCGAAAGTCTTTATCCGTATGACAAACTTTCTTATTCGTGAATTCATCGAATAGGTGTTTTGCATAACCCACGACTATCCGATTTAGTTATCCTTTCGCAAAGTAAACAGATAGTCCTCATTTGCAAGTTGAAATTTAACCTCATTTAGGATCGTAGTTAAAACCTTCTTGTATCTCAAATTTATAGATTACACATAATTGCAATCTAACTATGGAACTTGTATTCTCTCAGTTGCGTGGTGACAAGTGTGACGCTTTGTGTAGCAATCTTCAGTTATGTAGAATTAAATTTACATAAATTAGTAGAGAGTAACTTGCCAGGTATCTAAGAGTCACCATTTTTGATAATTTACCTGGAATGCTCATCTTAATTCTTTACTTAATAAAGTGCACAGTATCCCATTATACGTGTTTCGTCTCCACTATATTGGCATGAGGCATAAACTGATATCGCACTTCACCCTCTGTTTTATCTTACCTCTCCTTTATTTCTTCTCTCCAACAATTTTTCTCACACTCACTGCGAAAGACTTTTAGTTAATAAGACGTTGTATCAAAATTTTTGTCTATTTTTTCTACACAGAGGACGGCAAATTCAAGCTTGAATCGTACCGCAAACGAGAACCAATTTCAAGTATGGAATATTTCAAATTTAAATGTAAGTTATTCAAGGTTTTTAATGGTCTTAAAACAAGCTTAACAATAAGCAAAGGATGGTAAAAATTGAAATGAAAGTGTATAAAACAAGATAAGCAATTAGATTAAACAGTATATGATTAGTCGGGAAAAGAATAATAATTCAATAAAATAAATAAAAAAGCGCACGCAGATCCTGATCCTACTGTCCTTTCTTGATGAGTGCAAACAGCACGAAACCGGTCGTGGGGTGTGTGAGATGGAAATACATGCAAATGAGCGTTCTCGTCTAATTTTGTTTTAAACACATGCAGTCTATTGGGGTGAGTAACGGTAGAAGGCAAACTGTTTCAAATAAAGCAGACACGGACAGAATAAAAATACCTTCTACAATTTAGGCGGGATTGGGTTATTACCAGCGTATAAACATGGGTCCAATGATTCCGCTTACCCCTTCGCCTGAAGAGTTCCTGTAAGTAATGCTTTCGGATGTGAAACATTTGTTAAATTAGGGTAAGGTCTTCTTAGATTCGCCGAGCAGATTCCGGTGAACTATCATTACCTTATAAGGCTTGTTTCGGATGCTGAGTACTAGTTTTGTTGAGCGGTGATAGATTCGCTGTAAGTGTTCTACATCTTTCTTGAGACGCGGAGACCATGACTACACAGCGTATTCTATGACTGGTCTCAGGTATGTATTCATAATCCATTGGGAATAACTTGAGCGAAAATTTCGCAAATACCCGTTTGAGGAGATTGAGGACACGTGATTCTTTTGTAAAGACAATGTTAGTTTGAATTGAGGTTTTTAAGCTGAGGCATATCCCGACAACTAATTTATTTCCTTTACTGCACTTTTCAAGGACATAAGAGCCTATATATTATGTGAATTCTACTTGCTTCCCCAGATTCCTGAGCCTGCATTTGCTGAAGTTAAATGACAGTTTGTTTTTCACAATTAAATGATAAACGTATCAAGATTTTTTTGTAATTGCAAACAGTCTTCTGGGCTATGGATGCAACTACATATCTTTATGTCGTCCGTGAATATCGATGTGTTACAGCGAACAAGTTCCGTTATTTGACTGACATAAATCTGAAAGAGGTTCTGACGAAGATCTGAACCTTGAGGAACTCCATAGGTGCTGCGGTTAGTTTTGATAATGCACTATCAACATTGCCTGTCTAGTGCGGTTGTTAGTCGGTCATTTACCCGATTCAACAACCTTCCGGTGATAGCAAGTCTTTCCAGCTGTTGCAGTAGTAGGTTGTGTTTAAGACGATCAAATGCTTTGGAGATATCGAGGTAGCAGGTATAAATCGCCTTCCCTTTTTCTACCGCTTGCGTCAAATCATTTATCAGTAAATTAGATAAACATGAATAATTCCGTCTTAATCCGTGCTGTTTTCTCGAAATTAGCAGATTATTTTCAAAGTGTTTCATTTGGTCATCAACAATAACACACACATGTGCTTAGTATGAGCTCATACTCGTGAACCTGGTATTAAAAACTATCAATTATTGTTTCCGGTGCGGTTGGTTGAAGAAATGTCTGAAATGGCTGATACGCAAAAAAAGAAGCCGCAAATCATCGGCACCCATCCATCAACACAAGCTCCATATGCACCCGATGTTACTTTCAAACCTTTCCACAACATCTCTGGAAATTATTGTTCAGGAAACAGCAACTTGATAAATGTACGTATAACTAGCAATGTAGTGGATAAAGGTAAAGCCACAGTGATACTCATCAAAAGTGATTATAGAAACAAGGTTGAATCACACCTTGTTGAAGGTCCTTATGAAGTAATTGGCAGCAGGAGAACTACGTCGATTAGGAATAACCGTATGCGGGTGATTTCGTTATACTTGCGCGGAATTAAGGAAGAACTTAGTCAGGAATTATGGTTCAGGCTATACCCGAAATCTGCTCAGACCCCTAGGTTCTACGGGCTCCAAAAGATACATAAGGTGGGCGTCCCTCTGCGACCTATCCTGGATGGAATTGGATCCCCAACGCATGAATTAGCGAAGCATCTCGCTCATTTGTTGAAACCGCCAGTCAGGAACATGGATTCTTACATTAAAATTTTTTGATTTCGTTCGTCGATTAATTGCAGTAACGCTCGACGAGGATGAGATGATGGTTGGCTTCGACGTAAGTGCCTTGTTCACGTATGTGGGCACCACGAGTTCCCTAGAATTAGGAAAGAAGCACTTAATTCAGACATGACCTTGAGTGATCGTAAAAACTAGAGTATACAGCAAATCGTCAACGGTAAAACGATTTATTTAAATATGAACCACTTCTTGTTTAATGGACGGTTATATAAGCAAAAGGAAGGTTTAGCGATGTGCTCACCTATTTCCATAGTGTTATCGAATATGTACACGGACCATTTTGAAGAGTTAGCTCTAAAAATGAAGCTCTTCTGTCAAAGGTATGGTGGTATTATGTTGATGATACATTCGTCATCATAAAACGCCACAGGTTCGAAGCATTCTATCGTTACCTCAATAACTTGGATCCCGAAATCCAAGTTACAAAGGAAATTGAGTCGACAGAAGGGACACTTCCATTCTTGGACTGTCTCGTGTGAAAGTAGAATGGTAAAATAAGCACTACGGTCTATCGTAAGCCAATCGACAGGGATGCGGACTTCGGTACTCATCAGCACACCCCAAAAGGTAGTTAATTCAGTTGCGAAATCGCTGTTCTAAAATGTTGAACACTTGTTCAGCGTTGCCATCAAGAAGTTATTCGTCGGTTTGCTGGTCATGTTTTCACTGAGAGCCTAATTAAACGCCAATTGAAACGAGTAAAATACCCAGCACCGAAAACGGAAAGATTTTGGCGTCAGAGAGATTAAGTCGATTCTTGAATAACGCATGAAAGTGGTGGAACGCTCCAAACTCAAGGATAAGACACCTTCAGGCTGCGCGATGAATTGCGTATACAAAATCAACTGCAAGAGTTGCTCGGGAATATATATCGGGCAAACATCCAGAGAACTCAGTATTTGGATAAATGAACACAGAATCGAATCGGTAAGTAGTGAATATCCATCATTGATTCAGCATTAGCTGAACACGTGCTGGACGCAGGTCACAGCGTAAAACCATACATGGAACGGCTTCAAGCTGAGGCGGTTGACATAGCAAAAGCTGGTAAGAATGCAATCAATAAGGTGGATGGGGCTGATATCTCCACAATCTGGCCTCTACCCACTCTTCTACAAGATCTGAGAAGAAAAAGAAGTACCAGCTGAGTTGAAAAAAGGTTACCTCGTCAAACTGGTAAAGAAAGCCGACCTCAGTTCCTGCTCCAACTACCGAGGAATAACGTTGCTGTCCATCTCAGAGAAAGTGTTTAACCGCATCTTGCTGAACCGAATGAAATACGCTGTTGACCCACATCTTGGTGACTAGCAAGCCGGCTTCCGATAGGACAAATCATGCAGAGACCACATTGCAACCCTGTGCATCATTCTAGAGCAGTCCCTGGAATGGAACTCGTCTCTCTACGTCAACTTCATCGACTATGAGAAGGCGTTTGACAGCGTCGACAGACTGACCCTCTGGAGACTACAGAGACACAACGAAGTACCAGAAAATATAAACAACATTATCAGGAAGTCATATGAAAGGATGACCTGCAGAATAGTGCATGGTAGGCAACTCACTGACACCTTCAAAGTGAGAACCGGATTAAGGCAAGGATGCTTACTCTCCCTGTTTCTGTTCATGCTGGTTATAGACTAGATCGTTAAGATATCGACAGACCAGAAGCGGGACAGCATCCAGCGGAGACTTTGGAAACAGTTGGACGACTTCAAGTTCGCCGACGATCTGGCTCTTCTCTCCCACACCCAACAACAAATGCGAGAAAAGACTAGCATCCTTGAAATTAACTTCGTTCGAACGGGCCTCAACATCAACAGAGGGAGGAGCAAGGTGTTCAAAAACAACGCATCGAACACGACACCCATCACAGTCTAAGGCGAGGCACTGGAAGATGTGATCAGTTTCACTAATCTCGACAGCATACTGAACAAGCTTGGGGGAACATATGCAGACGTCAAACCAACAGCCTTCTATCAGCTGTAGAACATCTGGAGATCTAGCGAGATCAGTATTACACCACGATCAGGCTCTTTAATACCTTAGTAAAGCCCATACTACTCTACGGAGCCGAGACCTAGAGAACCACAGTCGACATCATACAGAAAATCCAGGTCTTCATCAACACCTGCCTCAGGAAGATACCAAAGATCCGCTGGCCTGACAAGATCAGCAATGAATAATTGTGGCAACGAACGAAATTAGCCGCCTGTTGACAAAGACATCCTTCAGAGGCGCTGGTGATGGATTGGCCACACCATCCGCAAACCTGCATCAAGCATCACCAGAGAATCTGCGAATTCGAGGATAAATCCTCATTTGCAAATTGAAATTTAGCTTCCATGTGGGGACTAAGCTAAGTCCCACAAGCGGTGCAATGCAGTAACGGTAACTGTTCCGAATATTTTTCAACATTCCAATAACAGCACGATGGTTAATTTCTGTTTGAAGCCAAATTTTTTATCAATAAGGTCACGAATTCGAATACTTGATAAGCGGCAAAAAATGCGAAACCGATCACGCGCTTCTTTCATACTTTTCGAATGTCATATACTACTTACTAATAAAAATCCAAATAAAAATAAAAATTTACCATAAATTTTAAATCATGAATTTAAATCATTTTTCGTGTGAAATAACGTTATTCCTATTTAGGCGAATAATTTGTGCGTTAGACTAAAACAAACACATTCGCTTGAAATTCGTGAAATTGAAATAGAGCCATTTTACACATTGTTTTTCCACTTGGTTCGAATCGTTATCTAAAAATGTTGAGTTTAGTGAAGTGTCGAATGGATTTAGCGTTCATTTGCGTAAATTGCAAATCTAATAATGTCGGCTACTCATGAGTAACCCCAATTATCAAATATTTCAAACTTATCGCGAAAAACGAAAAATTAAAGTTTTTTCCTAACATGCATCTCTTCGCGTTATTGTTAAGGGATATAAATTACGTTCAAGTAAGAATTTAGCGTTGCTAATCGATATAAAAAAAATAATGAAAATTACTGAGCCCGACGTGATTCGAACACGCAACCTTCTGATCTGGAGTCAGACGCGCTACCGTTGCGCCACGAGCCCGCACTAATTGGTTATTTTCATTCTCTTACTATCTCTCATCTTTTCAATTTCAGTGACAAGACCTGAAATAATTATATTACTGATGATATGCTTCAGTGCGTCGCTTATTCTGAATATTACACTGGTCGTCCGGTGCATCCTAATGAAAACTTATATACGTGAGTAAACAAAAATTAAATGTATCCCTTACATTTTTGATTACGTGTCAACGAAACCGAACTAATATTGTATTTTTGTTACAGATTTTCACTTATCTTAAGCTATTTTGAGCTAAAAATCCATTTTGCATGCTTTTTCGTCACACACGCTTCAACCGTTCGCGTGCTCGTTACACTGAACAAATAGAACAATACGATCATAAGGCGCATGGGTTTAGCGCCATTCACATTTGCTTGATTGTGATTGAACTTGTTGTTGGGGCAACCCTTATCTACCAGTGGCTTACAAGTTCAAACTTTGTGTACCATTTCGCACTGCTTCAATTCATTCTTATCCTGATTGTACTGTACATAATAACAAGAGTGCCAGCAGCACGAAACCTGTTGTTTGATGTACTTGATGGAAGAGCGTGCAAATTTCGGTATTTTGTTTATTCACTGGCTTTAAACGCATTCATATATGAGCGTGTGTAATTGTACAGGTTAGTCATACAAGCCTT
>JACCGJ010002967.1:0-14101 GCA_013407085.1 Atriophallophorus winterbourni | reverse complement strand
AACTCTTATAAAGATTCGGTAGCCTTTCAAACCCTAACCTTACCTCTGGTCATGAACAAAGATGCTCATTTGCATGCATTTCCATCAAACACCCCACTCATCAGGTAGGGACAGTAAGATTAGGATCCGCATGCGCTTGAAACAGTGGAGGAATGGTAAACTAGTAGCGCTTGTATACCACTGTTGGATAAGGTTGGCACTCATCATCATCATAGACAGCATTACATCGGTAGCACGTACCGAATGCTTAACTGCCACACAACCACGAAATGTAAAATCCTAAAAGATTGAGAAGGGTGGGACTTAAATAGCTGCGATGCTATAGAAGAGTAAGCACAAACAAACTGGGAAGAGGTGCCTACACCTCGAATGGAATATGCATTCAAACAAGTTTTGCGAACGAGTAGAGCAACTTCAGCATGACAGCTTCCTTGCAGCTTTCACTGTCATGCATCATAACAAGCTTTTCTCGTCACTCCGCTTGACAACATTCAATGTTAAGCAAACACTCCAAGATGCTTAGTGCAAGATCGCCATTGAACACGGTTTCTGGACATATCCTGAAGCGTAACTAGCCATTGCGATATCTGATCGCGGGGACACCAGCCTGGAAGACGCGTTGCGCCGACTTTGGAAAGGCTACTAGTAAGGGTTTTTAACTGCCTATGCCATGTGACGGTTTGGCCACCCCGAGATTTACGCCAATCAGGATGTGGCGTCGCAGAAAAGAATCCGTTTCGGAAGTCCGTGGCCCGGCATCCGTAAAGCGTGACCCAACCAGCGTAACTTATGCTTTGCTACATCAACACTACTACCGAACATTTGCATGTATTTCCATCACACACCCCACGACCGGTTTCCTGCTGTTTGCACTCATCAAGTAGGGACAGTACGGCCATGATCCCCATGACTTGAAGCAGTGGAAGAATCGTAAACGAATTGCGCTTGTAAGCCACTGTCGGATAAGGCTGGCACGACCATCCTGTTCAACCAAATTTGCCCAAACACATGTGATGATGATGACAGCACAAGCCTGATCCAGGCAAAGTGCCGCACAGTCAGAGACTACACATGCGCTAAGATACTGTCAGGTTGCCCAGACCTAACATATGTCGATGGGGTCGAACCCATGATCATCAACAGAGATTGAACTGTTTGGTCATGCCAACCTTATCCAACAGTGGCTTAGAAGTGCAGCGTGTTTGCCTTAGCGGTTCATAACACGCTAAAGTCTCACTGCCGTTTCAAATTACATTTGTCTAGGCCTGACAGTGTCTCGGCCCACGCAGTCTGTGATATCAATTTAACGTAGCCTGACACTTACAGTGGTGATAGTACGTAAATATCGATCCGTTTTTACACAAGAACAAACCACATTCCGCAATTTTCCCTTAACACCATATGCAAGATTATGACAGGTTCGGAATTTATAAAAAAAAGTCAAGATTACTTTTGTGCTACTAACCCCAGCACCACTCGGCGTTTGTTCGAGTCAGCTTCTCTAGCCTTTGCACAACCAAGTGCAACCTGTAAGGCAACAGGGAGTTGTCAGAAAGAGGTGGTGTGCACCAACCAACCGTCTGCCAGACTCTGTTCCAGATTTTTCCTCAGGGTTTTCTCCCGAAGCCTTTCCCGCGATCGGGTATCCCGCAAGGCAGCGGAGGTTTAAAATCAAGGGTTTCCTTCCCTTAGATGAAATGCCCTCCAAAGCTAACGAGCTACATCTGCCGAAGCAAACTGGTTTTCAGGCGCCAGTCACTCGCCCTCTCCCCTTCTACTGTTGGTAGAAGCGGTTACGCCGGGCTCGGGGAGCTTATCCCCACTGCCACCCCCGGCTATGAAAACCTTTGGAACCACTTTATAATAATTTATAAAAAAAGTCAAGATTAGCGATGCGTTGTTTTTATTTTGCAAAATCAAAAAGCTCGTCATGTGTAGTTAAATAATAGCGACTCAGCCAGTGCTTCTCACCCGCCACCAGCGAGCAGGCAATCATAGCTCACATTTACGCTTGACGTGGTTTTACGGAGCACTGTGGGATGTTGCGCCGTCGGTTGAGGTGTAGAAGGTACACTTGGCTGAGTAGCGTTTATTTCTCCAGGCTGCTCGGTTTCGTTCTCGTAACAATTGCATGTGAGGCAGGATTCTGCGTTGGCTGTAAGCGGTGTGCCAGCAGTTTGTAGATCCAAATCAGTGTGATGATAGGTCAACGAGGACAAACAGATGGCAGTGACCAGAGCTAACAATTTCTGAAACGAATAAACGTGCAACATGTATTAGTAGTAGAGACGATTGATTGTTCCGAGAGATCAGAATGCAGTGGTTCTTACTGTCGGTGATCTAGATTGTTTATTACGTTATTGATACAGGCTTTGAGGACACTCAAAGCAAGGGTAACAACGTTTCCAACACTGCTCACTTTCAATGTAACGTGAAAGCACAAGCCTGATCCAGGCAAAGTGCCGCAGTCAGACGGCACGTGGGCTAAGATACTACCAGGTTGCCCAGGCCTAGACAGATGACAAAAGAAAATAGAAACAATTTGGCGCCGAAACGCTTGTTTGCGTACATTAGACGTAGAACACGAAGATGAACTTAAGACAGTTCTTCTCGCCGCTCAGTACAGTTAGGTTTACACAGAGGAGACGCTTCAAATTCCTCTGCGTCATGAGAGCAGTGCCGGATATCTCGATCTCGCCAGAGATGGTGTAGTATTTACTAGAACGACTCGATGTACACTCAGCACGTGGTCCGGATGGAACACACCCAATGTTTTTAAAGGTATTGTCGAGTATCATACACAAACCACTGGCACTAATTTTTAATTTATCCCTGAGGTGTGGTAGGTTACCTCAAGATTGGAAGTACTGCATTGTCAAACCTATGTATAAAGGCGGTGAAACAAGCGATCCGGGTAACTACCGACCAGTTACCCTCACTTCGATAGTTGGGAAGACAGATAGAAGATTTTCCATTTAAAAAAGTCAGCTAACATCTGCTCCGCATGGTTTTACGCAAAGACGATCATGCGCATCCAATCTCATCACTGCTCGCGAGCACTGGTGTGCTGAACTTGATCTGGGCCACCCGGTATGGTATGAAAGCACAAGCCTGATCCAGGCAAAGTGCCGCACAGTCAGAGACTTCACTTGGGCTAAGATGCTGTCAGGTTGCCCAGGCCTAGACATATATGATTGGGGAAATAGAAATGGTAGTGAGACTCCAGTGTGCTTCTGCATGCAGCACACTACCGGTGGCAAATCAATGTAGTACCACCCGGTAGTCACTGCCTTCATCAACTTCAGGAAGGCTTTTGACCGCGTTCCATTTCAACGTCTATTGCTCAAGTTTGTGCTGTTGGACGTTTCATAATGAAAAGCTTGCCATCACCTGCGTAGGTAAATACCTTCCTTTCGCGTCCTAATAGCGTTTTAACAGCAGAGCAAAGAATATGTCGTACAGTGTGGGAGCAAGAACATATGCTTGTTTGACGCCTGGGTAAATTTCAAAGACTCTCGAAGCCCAAACATTAGATTTGACTGAACCCTGTATATTAGAGTGAAAGGACAACAAGTTCAAGCAGTCTTGGGGAAGTCCATAAAATGGAGAGTATTTGAAAGCCCCTTTTTGCTAACATGCTTTCGTTATATCAACAAAAATTGCTCATAATGGCACGCCATGTTTCCGACAGTAATCTTGAAACTGTCTCAGTAAGAGGATTATGTCTACGATTGATCTTTCAATGTGAAATTCGGAGTAAACTCTATCGGCTAATTCCTGTGGCCGTATTTGCACATCATTGACAGTTTACCCAGTATTGCGACGTCAAAATGTGAAGAATACAGTTTTGAATACACATACATACAAGTAGGTATTCATCAGACAATCTCTCGCGTCTTAAACGTTGGGATTTTTTGATACATTCGTGACAGCAGCCCAGGAATTTGCGGAAATTTGGTTCGGAACAGTCAGAATCAAGTTCTGAAATACGGTTTCGGATGCGCTTAACTGATCAGTGACGCTTTTGTTCTGTTGCTTTTCAGAGAACACTTAATCGGACTTTTCTTAAATCTGTCTGATGTTAATCTCGAACTAACCGATAGCTTCGTTTGCCTCGGCTGGCGTTTGTGCTGAGAACGAGCGCTCATCGCGTGTGGCCATTTATGGTGACCACGCGAGGTGTCGCTCCATATTAAATGTCGAGAATACAAAGCAGTCGTGCATGCTACGCATCTCTGTGAAACGGCCAATCCGAGCTTTCTGTATTTGACACCCGGTTCCCTGCGAAGTATTGCTCATATTCGGTGGCAGTGTCATATTGCTGACATCGACGTGTGCTAGGACGTTGAGACCGCGGACTCGCTTCATTGCTACGGTTAGGACACGTTCTAAGAATGCCTTGAGATCGCTTACCTTGTTCGCAGAGTATTTAACGAAATTCGGGTGGCCAGTCAATGGCACGGTGTACTGGAATGAAGAAACTTATCGTAGCGCTAGGCTGGGAGGGACGTATTCGTTTTCTCGAAAGGGGTTCAAGAGACCAGACTAACAGTTGGTTGAAAATCATACGTGATATTGCTGTGGACCCAAGTCAGTAGAGAAAATGTAGCTTATTCGGTGTATTTCGTGCCGTTTCATTGGTATATTGTTTTTAAAAAAATGTGAAAGCGCATGCGCTGAACCGAGAACAACAGACAACTTGTTATTTGTGTTCCAATCTTTATTTCGCAGGTTTCTTTTGTGTGGTTTTAGTCATTCACTTCGAGTTTCTAGGCCTTTACCTGACTCATCATGATGTTATATCCGGCATGAGTGTGCAATCGTGCAGTACCTGTGTTGTGCGGCTAACACTATGCTAAATTGATTTACCACCGATAGTGAGCTGTATGCGGAAACACGCTGGAGTCTCACAACCATTTCTCTTTCTATTTTTTTTCTCATCTATCTACGCCTTAGTAACCTGACAGTATATTATGCATGTATGTATGAAAACACAAGCCTGATCTAGACAAAGTGCCGCACAATTAGAGACTGCACGTGGGCTACGATACTGTCAGCTTGCCCAGGCCTAGACAGATATGAGGGGGAATAGACATGCTAGTGAAACTCTAGCGTGTTTCAGCATGAAGCTCACTACCGTTGGTCAATCAATTTAGCACGATGTTAGCCGCACAGCACAGAAATGCTGCACGATTGCACATCCGTACAATGCGGCGTCCCCAGCACCACTCGGTGTTTGTTCGAGTCAGCTTCTCTAGCCTTTGCACAACCAAGTGCGAAGTATATTAGCTCATGTGCAGCCTATCATTGTGTGGCACTTTGCCTGGATCAGGCTTGTGAATTCATGCACACACATATATATCCGCTTTAATTTGTGATAGGCAATAACGGTGTAATGCCAGCTGCCGTTGAAGATAAGGCAGCAGGTAACTCGTTGCAGTCTCCAAGCTATAGGGAACTTGATGTGGTTCCCACCATAATCAATCACACACACACATTGTTTGAGACTAAACCACACGTTCCCAGATGGCGATTGGCTCGCAACCTAATGAAATTTCAAATTACCTTGGACGTATGCCGAGTCTTTCTACTCGGACACAATCTGCTGCGGGATTTCGAGTGCTGCACTGATCTGAACAACGTGTTTATCCATTCAAATTCCGATGTCGTTACAAAGAATCGCCAATCCAAAGCCGCGAGAAAATTTCTTTCCAAACGTTTCATATCTTCCACGTCCATGGAGAATGCATCAGCCGTGTCGGTGTGAGAAAACTCCTCCGTCCCAACATCGTTCAAATATTTCGAGGCAGTGATCTGTGCAAAGCGGTTAACCGAGTAGCGCATGACTCACCATCGCGATTGCGAACAATTCAATGGATGTGACTTCGCTCAGGAAATTGGGGGATGGTTTCGTGTTCACAAGCTTTCGAATAAATATCAGCGCAGTGAGTACCGAGACAGAGGGTATGTTGTGTGTGCTGGAAATTCAGGGGTAACAGCGTAAATTTCAGTGCATACTTTAGAAATTCCGAAACTGTGTAGCGATCTAACTTGCCGAGCCTTCTTCTCGTTACCGAATTCACGAATCCCACGAGTTGATCTATAAGCAGTTGAAAACAGAATCAAGTGGAAGTTTTAGGAGAAATTCTAGAGCATATAATTTATCGCTGGTGGATGCCATTCGAAAGCGACAGTCAAATGGGAACTAAATGCCAAGCAACGTATGATCGCAGCAATTTCGGAACATTTAATGTGGAGGGGAGTTTAAAGTGTAAGATTTATATAAAGGTAAGAAAGCACAAGCCTGATCCAGGCAAAGTGCCGCACAGTCAGAGACTGCACGTGGGCTAGAATACTGTCAGGTTGCCCAGACTTAGACAGATATGAGGAAGAAAAAAGAACAGGAAATGGTAGTGAGACTCCAGCCTGTTTCACCATGCAGCTCACTACCTCTGGCCAATCAATTTAGCACGGTTAGCCATACAGTACGATTGCACACCCGAGCCATCTTCATCGGCGATTAACCACCCAACATTTTAGATACATCCAAAATCTGACCGCCAGCGTACGACTGAAATGATACACACGCATATATGTATATGTATGTATCACTGGTCCCATGGTATAATCGAATCTATATGCTTTAACGAGCAGGATTATCGTATGACGTCGCACGCTTACGTATGATATTCTGCTGTGCGGCAGAACACGCAGGTGAGGGGGGATAAACTTACCCGATGAAAATGCGGAAAGCAGCAGACCAAATAAATTTTACTACTGGAAATAAGCATGGATAAAAAAGTTAGAGAAATGCATCTTTTACAGATGTATCTACTAGGTTTTATTCTGTTTTAACTCACCACATTATGTAATCTAAATCCGCTTCTGTTTATACACGTATGAATGTACGAAAACAGAAGCCAAGAACCAGGCAAAGTGCAGCACAATAGACACAGGCACTGTCCGTTTACTCAGGCCCAGGCATGTACAAGAAATCAATAATGGCCAGGTCTCTTGTGTGTTTTAGTGGCAAATCAATTTAGCACGATGTCACGTGCACAGTACGAAAGTGCTGCACAATGGCACGCCACATCATTCCATTTGTATAAATATAAAGCTATACATAAATCAGTAAAGGAAAGTAGTAGAACGTTAGAGTTCGAGTACAAGGTATCGCAGCGGAGATGTCCGTTACAATCAATTCGGCACGATGCGCGACAAAAGCATCGCACCTTTCTAGTCGAGATCGATGTGGCATACTTTTGCGTTGGTTGAGTTGCTGAATTACATTCAGATAAAAAAGCCAGTTTTCTCAGAGAACACTTTTGCATTTGGTGACGTAGCTTTTAATATTACATCAATTGGATAGAGTACCCGTGCCCGGTCTAGGCCAAGGCAACTGAGAGCATCTCAGCTCACACCGAACAACGCGTTTGTCATTTCCAACGACAAATCAGATCGAAGTGACAACGGGTACTGACAAGTCGGCGCCAGTGTTGTGATAACGAGAACTGCCTATTTGATTTGGTGCTTGTGGATAATATGGTGCGGTATGAAAGCACAAGACTGATCCAGACAAAGTGCCGCATAGTCCGAGTCTGCACGTGGTCTAAGATACTGTCAGGTTGCCCAGGCCTAGACAGATGAGGGGAGAATAGAGATTGTAGTGAGATTCCAGTGTGTTTCAGCATGCAGCTCACTACCGTTGGCATAATAAATACACTTGACCAATTTGGGTTTTCTTGTGTTGTGGAATTCGCAAGTGAACATGATTACCATTAGAAATGTTGACCATATGGATGAATTGGGACAAAGTCTAAAAATGGGTGCGACGTGGTTAATGCTGTATCTAGTCTCCACAAAGCCTGTACAAACAACGCAATTAACATTAAAACGAGGAACACGATTTAGGCTCGATTAAACTGAGGTAATGCTCCACTCTCTTCACGATAGTATAATCAAATCGAGATGCGAACAGTAGTAAAAAAACCCACCCGTGGATATTATAAATGTACACTGTATCGATAAGTATCCGAAACACACGATGATGTAAAACTTTATTTATGATAATTCACTATTGTGCTGTGCGGCTAACATCGTGCTAAATTGATTAGCCACCTATAGTGAGTTCCATGCTGAAACACGCTGGAGTCTCACTACCATTTCTATTTTCTTTCTATTTCTTTTGTCATATCTGTTTAGGCCTGGGCAACCTGACAGTATCTCAACCCACGTGCAGTCTCTGACTGTGCGGCACTTTACCTGGATCAGGCTTGTGCTTTCACATCACATCACACTATTGACTAACTAGTAACAATACTACGCACAGAAAGACCAAAGGCGGATCTGTCAAGTAGAGCATTTGTAGTCTCGAAATCTGAAATAAATTTGATTGCATATGTACGGTATGCAACGAACAAATGAGATTAGAGAACGATGAGAAACCCGACAACATGGAGACATGCAAAAATAAATTTACTAGAAACATAATAGTAGTTTCATAAAAGAATTCACCAAAATAAAAATTCAAAATATAAGCAACTTAATTGGTTATCACGCCCAACTTGAATAGAGTTCAAATGAGATCATGCTTACCCGGGAAATCGAAAGGCATCATATGTTCAGGAACATCCAAATCCGAAAGAAAATGAGGACCACGGTCCATGTTTCTGAAACAACAGCTATTTCGATAGGATACTTTGAAGTGATTAGATGCAATCAGCATTGAAATAGTAGACGAGAGAAAATAAAATTTATACCTCGAATGCCATTATTAAACAGGATTGAGACAGTTAAACTTTGGATAACAAATCAAATAAGGTAAGACTAATTTTGAGTGTTCATTGCATTCTCTGCACTTACATGACCACATACGGGTTTCTGGCTGTATGCGCCAATAATCAGCCTCCAGTTCAAAGGAAATCTCTGAATTAAAGCATCTCAAAAACAATTTATCTTCTAACTTAGTTAGAGTTTGTTTTTTCTAACAATTGGCCGATCGAGCTGGATTTTCAATAGGTGAACATTAAGCAAGCATGCTCCGACTTTGCGTCGATAAGTTACGCAGTCTTGCTATGCTATACCATCCCGTTCCTGGATCTCTGCTGAGTCCCTCTATCGCGCTGAGTGCTTTAACGTAGTGCGATGGATTGTGTACATTCATAATCTATACTGTATGGTGCTTTTCAGGGACCAGCAGGGCCACTCATACCCGACAAGTCAATTGATAGAGATCAGGCGAAGACGGTTTCGACTAAATCCACTGTCTTATGAATCAGGTGTTCTAGAGAGACTTCGTACTGTCCGTGTGTGGGAGATCTGGCAGTATCCCAACCCACATACAACCACAACTATAACTAAAAAATCAATAACAAATAATGCTTGTGCGCAAACTCTTTCAAACTATTCACTCGACGGGTCTGAAAAACAAAGCAGCGAGTGAGACTATCGCTGAATCAGACTGTATTCTCATCACGAATAAGAATCGCCGCCTCTCACACTGGGACAAACCTCTTCAAGAACAATGTAGCTACCTCTGCAACGTATCAAATGCCTCATTTGACAGGATATGATCCTTGACCGGTTAGTGTAGATCATCTTGGTGAATGAAAAATTCACGAAAGGATTCAAGGCTAGTGGCTCGGACGCTATACCACCTGTTGTGTTGAGTAAGGGTGGCCAAATCTTAAACCGTACACTTGGCCATCTTCTTCCGAGGTGCTGTTTTCCGAATGAACTCCTGAGAGTTCGGGAGAATCGGTTATCATGTCGTTATTCAAAAAGGTGTGCGAATTTTCGAATATCCAAGGAAAACATCTCAATCCAAATACGATATTATTAGCGTCAAAATACCTTCAAAGATTAAGATCGTGCAAGGAACCGCAGATCCGGGAGCACAAAGTCAGTTTCTGTTATGTCAGAGTCTGTGTTGACCATATTTTGCTTTTTGTAGGATCTTGGCAGCCGACAATAGCCAATTTTTAGATTTCAAATGAGCATTTGATTTAGTTTATAGGAATGGCTTAGTCAACACCACGATGTGCAATGGCGTTCCGCGAAAGTGTGTCAGCATACTACGTGCACTTTATGCTCATAGATCAGGATACGTTGGGGTTCACAACGACTTTTCGCCAAAATTTCCCACTATAAGTTGAGTCCGAAAAAGATGTCTGCTTTCGTCTTTTCTATTGATATTGTCAGGTAACAAGGTTCTCAATTTGGACTATGCGGATAATATCGTTCTGCTTTTTTACGCGTACACAGATACATACAGAGTAACATACATAGGGACCTACAGTAGAGATACGCTTATCTCTGATTTAGAAAAAGTAATCGAGTGGACAAAAACATGGGACATGCTACTAAACTTGGGGAAGAGCTGCGTTCTGACGACTGATTTGGCGACAACACCACTAGAAGTCGGCGAAGGAACTATCAGAATAGCTGCTGCTCAGAAAGTGAATGATCTCGGTATTACTGCAACAAGAGATTTTAAGTGTCGAAGCAGCAAACAAGGCTCGCAGAGAATTGTTCAAACCACGCTCAGCGTTGTCATGCTGAAAACCTTCTATCTTTATTCCCTTATACAAAGTAATCGTACGGCCTCAATTTGAATACTGTGTTAAATCTGAGGCACCGTACTTGAAAAAGATATCGCATGTCTCGAAAGGGTCCAGCTCCTTGCGACTAGGATGGTTGAGGGTTAGACAGGTAAAACCAATGAGGCTAGACTCAAGGACCTCGGTTTGTTCTTCCTAAATAGACGGCGGCTGCGAGGTGGCCCTAATAGAAGCGTTAAGATTCTAGAGGATCGCATGGGTGACAATAATACTGACTCCTTACTTTCCTACAAACATCGTACGCGGGGTAATTCTATCAACTTCTTAAGAGATGACCCGACGGCTGGCCACTGAGCACTTTTTAAGAATCCGGGAGATCAACTTCTTGGCAGCCTCCCAGATTGTCTATTAAATTTTCCAAATTGTTACTTTACAAGAGAATTAGTCGCTAATTGCCTCATCATCATTATCATGAGCAACAAGTCTGGAGCCATAACAGTGCCACAATATGAAGCAGAAAAGCCGATAGCAAGAGCGTGAAAAAGAAAAGCAGGCAAGCGGAATTAGTAAAAGCAAATGCACAAAAAGCAGCTGAGTTTTTTGTAGTTTCACTACATGCGATTTTTTGGTTTTTTGTGTTTTTATGTAAAATAATACCGAATAAAAATTATGACACATAATAAAATACACTGGCGCCACTGACTTCGGTTTGTAGCCATATCGCGTAAGGTTTCCAGCCAACTATTAGGTGGAGCTTTTGGACCCCACCCAGGCAAACGAATACGCCCAACTGAGCCTAGCGCTACGGTAAGTTTCTTCATCCCACGCGCCACGTCATGGACTGGCCACCCGATCTTTTCTCCCAGCTTCTGTCAGGCTCTGTCAATAAGGCGCGGTACGGTAAACGGTGAGTAGGCATTCTTATACATGTCCCAACCATCGCAAGCGAGCAAGCATCAGCATTTCTCTCAGTCCGTGGCCACCTGGTCCTAACACCCGCTTGCAGACATCTATATTTGTAACACGATGCTGCCACCGAATGCGAGCAATTCTACGCAGGCAACGGGTATCAAAAACAGAAAGCCTACGGACATCTTCCGCTCGGATAGACCAGGTTTCGCAGCCATAAAGGAGTGTAGCACTCACCACTGCGTTGTACACTCGGCCTTTAGTATGGAGTGAAACATCGCGTCGACGCCACAGGTGGCGAAGGTTAGCAAACACTGCACCCGCTTTGCGAACACGATGTGAGATCTCGTCCTCGACACAACCTCCAGCGGAGATACAACTGCCAAGGTAAACAAAGCTGTCGACCAATTCAAGATTGACATCGCACACATTTAGGTTTGGAAGAGAGCCGCTCCAATCCTGGGTAAGTGTTTTACACTTGTTAGGCGCAAAGCACATGCCATACCGTGAAGCTTCAAGTGCCAGGCGGTCCAGGGCTTGTTGCATTATATGAGGGTCATCTCCCAGAAGTGCGATGTCATCGGCATACTCTAGATCGGTCGCTCGCTCACCCGGCAGAAGTTCAACACCTGTGCCCACCAGGCCAGCTAAAGCTTTTCTCAGGACATCGTCGATCGCGAAGTTAAAAAGGAACGGCGAGATAGGACAGCCCTGCCGCACCCCGCTGGAGATATTGAACGAGGACGACAATTGTCCGTACGCTCGAACCCTGCCCGAAGTTTGGCAATATAATGCTTTCAAGATCCAAACATACTTCTCGGGCACTCAATGTCTCAGTAGACAGTTCCAAAGACTTTCACGATCGATTGAATCGAATGCCGCTCGGATGTCAAGGAATACCACGATAGTTGGTTTACGAAAAGTGTGGCGTTGCTCCAGTAACTGACGGAGTGTGAAATTTGATCTATGCACCCTCGGCCGGCACGAAACCCAGTTTGCTCCTCACGGATTTGCTCTTCCCGTTTGGTACTCAATCGGTGAAGCAGAATGGACGCCAGTATTTTAGGAGCTACTGAAATGAGACTGATACCCCGATGATTTTCACAGGAATCGCGCCGTCCCTTTTTAAAAATAGGAGCAATTACTGATTCTCTCCAAGGGATCGGAACGCGTTCCTCAGCCCATATGTTGGCGAACAGCGCTTGAATTTCGCGAACTAAAGCGAAACCGCCATCTTTGAACAATGACGGAAGCAAAGCATCAGCACCTGATGCACGATGGCGCTTAAGGCTCCGGACTACACTGTAAATCTCGGATTGAGTCGGAGCCTCAAGAGAAATTGACCATGGGGTACAGTGTTCCGTATTCTCGAAATCAGTGGGTGCAGAAGGCCAGTTAAACTGTGCTTCAAAATGTTCTGCCCATCGCTCCATGCGTCTGTGCATATTAAAAACTGGCAAACCATCTGCTTTACGTATCAACTCACTGATGCCTGGTCGCCCGATTCCACCAACTTTCCCTGTCGGTTCTCAAACTGGCAACCAGTTTACGTTTAATAAGCCTTCGTGACGCACCATGTATGCTATCAGCAGAAAGCAACCGACGTTGGTCCATTAATTGGAGAGAATTCGCAGAAACCCAGTGCTGAGCTACACGGAAAGTCAACCCACAACTATCCAACACGGCTGTTTCCAAGGAGGTTTGAATCCCACTCCATTGGTCATCGATACTATTTCGGGGAACTGTAGACAGATGCAGACTCGAATTGGCCTGAAACCCTCGGAGAACCGGGAGATCGTTAAGCCTAGCAACATTCAACTGCCTTGCAACATTTTTACGTTTCAAACCAAAACGCATCGAGAGTTTAGCACAGACTAACGCATGATCGGACTCTAGACAGGTGCCCCAGTAGGAGCGGCAATCTTGCACACTCCCTCGTCAGGAGTAGCTGATAGCAATATGGTCAATTTGCGTGAACAAGGCCGCAGATGGAGATCTCCAGGTGGAGCAGTGACGCTTTGAATGGCGGAAGTTAGTGCTGGCAAGGTACATTCTGTGCTCTGAGCACAAGTTAAGCAATCTTTCGCCGTTGTCATTACGATGACAATCGAGACCAAACCGTCCACCCACGAAATGTTCGTTTAAAGATAGACGGTCTACACGTGCATTCATGTCTCCAGCTAGGACAACAATGTCACTCCTCGATGCAAGTCTAATGAGTTCTTGTAATCTTCCATAAAAATCATCCTTGTCATGTTCAGAGCTACAATTAGTCGGTGCATAGGCAGCAACCACAAACAGGTCGCGGGATTGGTTGCGAAATCGGCCTTTTTTGCACGAACCCTGTAGTCTTACTGCACAAAGGCGACTGTCGACTGGGATCCAGTCTAACAGTGCGACCTCAGCTCGCTCACTCAAGACGATTCCGACACCCGCTTGACCAGATACCATGGCATCGTCATCAGTGGACAAACGTAGATAGTGTGACTTACGTAAGTTAGAAGGGTTAGACAATCGTGTCATCATCATCATGAAGCACAAGTCTGGAGCCAGACAAAGTGCCAAGCAATATGAAGCAGGAAAAGCAGATAAGCAAGCGCGTGGAAAAGGGAAAGCAGGCAAGCGGACTACGC